>JARHVA010003962.1:1465000-1485000 GCA_037957365.1 Torreya grandis
CTAATCAGATGAAAAGCTCTTAGAATGGAACTATTTACCTTATTTTTATATGATTGAAAATGTAATTTTATTTTTAATGTTCTAATCTAGTAAATCTTGAAATTATATTTAGATTAACAAATCACTATTTCACAATAGATTTGGGGTTGATACATTGCCTTTAGAAGCCATTTTTTGAACCTTATGAATAAATTTTGTCTAGGGTCACCATTTGTATTTTTTTTAATTATATTCATTTTATTATGAGAAACCCTTATTCTATCAAATTTGTATAAAAAACACTAGTCTCTTTTATCGTAATTGACCTGGTTGTAAATGGATCTTAGTTAAGTTTTGGGAGAGTATGTATCATTTCAAATACTTGCCATCATGTTTTTAAATCTATTTCATTTATTTTCATCATTTTAGGGCTTGAGTTCCTTAGGTTCAATACATAAAATAATAAATGAAACAAAAATATACACATAAAACATTTAAAGTAGATAGGATCGAGGGGTGTAGTCGGTTGGTCGGGTACTTCTATTACGGCTCTGCCCATCAGTGTTCAAGTCCCCCACTAGCCCCGTGGTACCGGTATTAGTCATGTCTAGCCAACAGCGCCAGTCATGTTAGAAAGTTTACCCAGCTTTCAATAAAGTGAAAAAAACATTTAAAGTAGATAAAATACACAAGTGCAAAATATTTAATCTAAATAAAACTTCTATTATAAATTGACAAACTTTGTTTCTCAATTAAAACACAACTAAACTTGTGGAGTGTTTTTTTTGGAGCTTCTCTATGCCAATTCTTCATTGATAAATACTATACAAGTGACCTACTTTTATACTACTTCATCAAAATATCTAGAGATGGTTTCATATTTCAGAGTATCAATTAGTTGAATTAAATGCATTGATGGAGTGAAAATAATTAGTTGGGATTATCCGAGTGGATGCCAAGATCTCAGGATTAAGAGAATGCATAGGTTTTTGATAGGCATGCATCAAGCATGTAGACAACATAATAGTTACAAGAAAATGAAGTCACATATACAAGAATATTGCATAAACAAAATAAGTGGAAATTAAATATTCCATTAAATAATATCTCACCAAGATAGATGTACATATAAGAGTGCATGAGTAACTCTTCCCAAGAAAGGTGGTCAGAGATTCAATAAAAGAAGCATAACTCCCATACTAAAAATAAATAGTCAAGGGAGTCACTTCCTATTCATTTGGTCAAAATGTAACTCTAAATACAACTAAGCAAGATTATCCATGAAAGTAGAAAAACACTAAATAAGAGAAAAAAACCCCATAATAAATAAATATGGGAAAAATAAAACCCCTACTCTAACACTCCCATATAATCACAACTTTGGTGGGTAATGTTAAAAAAGAAATGGGTCCCAACAACTATACTTGATTAGCTACCCAATACAAAATAATCTCCCATAAAGTAGATAAAAGGGGAAAACCCATAGGAAAAACTCCCTCCCAAATGAGAGACATATAAGTAGTGAATTAGATAGAAGCCCCACCTAAATATGATGATTTTGTTGATGTAGATCACACCCAAACAAGAGTTCATAGATGAATGTACTTTCTCTCAATGAATGGTTCAATAACAATATCTACAACTTGATTTGAAGATGGGAAAAATCTCAAGTCAATGACCTGATCATGAATAAGCTTTAGAATAAAATACATGTGAATCTCAATATGTTTGGTCCACTGGTGTTGAACTAAATTCTAACACATATATATATATATGGAACTTTGGTTATCACAATAGATGAAGGTGGACTACATAAAAGGAATGCCAAACTCAGATAGAATCCCTTGAAGCCAAATAGTCTTAGTAGTTACATTTATAGCTCCCTTGTACTTTGTCTCTATGGATGATATATCAATTTCATTTTGATTCTTAATATACCAACTAATGGGACCAAAAATCAAAGATAAGTTGTAACCTAAAGTGGATTTTCAATTCTGAGTATTACCAACCCAACCTAAATCTATAAAATCAACCAAGTCAAACTCTATGCCAAATCTGTACTAAATCTGAAATCTATACGAGCCTTGAATGTAGTGTAATATCCTCTTAGATACTTTCTAGTGTAACTCATGGGGTTACTATATGAACATTGAGACAAGTCCCAATGAATAATAAATATTGGGCCTAGTATGAGTTAGATAAATAAGGTTGCCAACAAGTTGTTAATATTGAGTGGCATCAACCAAAGGTGTACAATAGTCAGCCTCAAGTTTGAATGATAATAAAAAGGAGTCATAGATGGCTTACAATCATCCATGTGAAACCAAGCCAAAAGATAAAGAGACTACTTGGAATATGCAGGTGAAATGCTTGAATTAGACTATGATATCTTGATGCCAAGGAAGTAATGTAGAAAACCCAAGTTAATCATGTCAAATCTATCCTATAGAGTTATCATCACTACTGAAATAGCCTATGAGGAAATCTTGATGATCAAAACATCATCAACATAAATGATTAATATCAATAAAGAATCATCCTACCATACAAATTAGGGTTCAAATGACACCTAGTGAAACCTAAAATAAGGAGTAAGGAATCTATCTTAGCATACCAAACTCGAGGGGCATGTTTTAGGCCATAGATGGATTTCTAAAGTTTGCAAAATAAAGATGAATCTTAAACAAGCCAAGATCATTATTCCATGTAGATCTCCTCCTCAAGGTACCCATGAAGAAAGACACTCTTCACATCTATCCGGTGCACATCCCAACTATGTGTTACATCTATAGATAGTGTGAGTTATATCAAAGTCATATTTGTAATAGGTATAAAGGTCTCTCAGTATTCAATGTCAAATACTTGTAAGAAACCCTTGGTGACCAATTACACTTTTTTACTTATTGATTGACCCATATGATGTAATCTTAGTCTGATATATCCACCTATATCGATCCATCTTCCTTCCCTTAGGAAGTGAAGTCAAATCCGAAATGTGATTTTTGATCAAGGAATAATATTCTTCAAGCATATCACTATCCCACTTAGTTATATATGAAGCCTCTTAGAATGCCTATGGATCCAGAAATGAAGAAAAGAAAGCGTGTAGACTACTCTGATAATCTACCTGAGTACATCTATCATTTAATGGATCCCCTACCCAAGTTCCTACACTCTAATAATTTTACTAAGTACATCTATCATTTAATGGATCCCCTACCTAATTGCCTACACTCTGAAGTGTTTATCTGGCCCAAAGTGGCCTAGATGTGGGTGAGTTAGGTGCTAACCCCTCATCCTCTATACCATTACTAGAGGTGGATGTAAAAGACTTTCGATTACTACCTTCACTATTAGAACTAGAATCAGAACAAGACCCTAGCTTAGGAACCTATTGTGGATGATTTGAGTCAAAGAAAGAATCATTAAGTCTAAGTGAATCCAATGAAAGAGAATAAATTTCAAGTGTTGAGTCTTTAGAACTCTCTTGAAAGTGAACACTTCTCTTTTTGAATAACTCATGTGTGGTTGGATGTAGAAGGTGATACCCCTTGACACCATATGGATAACCTACAAAGATGAAAGGCTTGGATTGAGGTTCCATAGCTTTATGTACATTCATTGGTATATGTGTTATAGTTGGAGATACAAAAATCCTAAGGTGCTCAACATTAGGGTTCCTTCTATGCCAAAATTTAAAGGGTGTTATGCATTTAAAAAATTTATGAGTAACCCTATTCTAAATATAACAAACATAATTAATGGCTTCACCCTAATAGTAGGGTGCCAAGGACTTAGAGTGAATCACATAGCTAGCCATGTATTTCAAAGACCTATTCTTATGTTCTAAAACTCTATTTTGTGAAGGACTCTAAGTAACTATCCATTGTAAATCAATCCCCTCTATGGTTCAAAATTGATCAAATATGTTGTTGGCATTTTCCCCTACATTTTTAGTTTGAAGAACCTTGATGAATTTCTCAGATTATTTCCCAACAAGTGCCTTGATGTATTGAAAATCTTCAAACACTTCAAACTTTTACTTAATAAAATATATCCATGTATATCTCAATAAATCATCAATGAAAGTGAGAATGCACTTAATCCTTGTAAAATATATATTGGGAAAAAGCCCAAATACATCACTATGTACTAACTCTAATGCTTGTGAAGCCCTCCAAGCCTTGCCTTTGTCAAATTTTGCTTCAGGATGTTTTCCAAGAGAGCAACCCTCACAAATCCCCTTAAAGAATTAGATAGGAGGTAATGCTATGACCATGTCATTTTTTCTATGTTGTTCAAGGTAGTAGTAATTAAGGTGGCCAAACTACTTATCCCATACTTTGTTAATTTTATCTAAATGAATTGGAAATGCTATTAGAGAAGAATCAGGAGGAAAATGTGAGAAGGTTTATAACATGACTTGATGATATACCCTACCCACTACCACTATAGTTTCACTATGCAACTCCTTGATGATAACTAAATATGGTATAAACTCAACCCTCATGCCTTTTGCTGATATGAGTGATTTGGGACACTGATATGAGATTGGTTGAAAGAAAAGTGATACTTAGAATATTATTTAATATTCCTCCTATTTTTTTATATCCTCTCCCTACAACTAGTACATAAGTGTCATAACCCAAACTAGTATAAGATATGCTACAAGGCTCTAAGGAAGAAAACTTAATTAGTAAAGAACCCATGTGATGAGAAGCACCCAAGTCAATGACCCATGAAGATGTTCAAGATGCAAATACTACAAATCCTTGACCTTTTATTTCTATTTCTCTATGCCCTTTACCTATTAAAATATTGGGTAAATGAATTCTACTTGATGGACTGAGGAACACCTATGTTGTTCTTGTCCAAGAGATGAGTTAGGTGATATATTTAATTATTATTGAACTTACTTTCATCATGCCCAAATTTATTATAATAAGCACAGCTAAACCTTCCATTTCTTAGGTTTCAATGTTGGTTTTGGTAGATTATTTCTTGTTCTCTCAATCTTTATTATTTTGGTTCTTCTATTTGTTTAAAGTCTTTGTTTTTACAATCCCAAAAATTAGGGATTGAGGTTTTGTGGACTTAATTGTGCCCATATGGAAAATTTATTGATCCCTAGTTAAGTTGGCAATCAAAACATCTAAATATGACTTCTTCCATGTAGTGCCTAGATCACTTTTAGTGGCATGAAAAGTAGAGACAAAGAATGAATATTCAGGGCCTAGTTTAGAGAGTATAGAATGAACAAGTTGGTCATCTTATTTTTTATCACACATTATTTCAACTATAATCTCAAGGAATTAAATTTAGTGAATAAATACTGATGGGTGTCAAAGTTAAAGTTTTAAGGACTTGAGTTCATTCTCAAGCTCATGATATGTCATCATATCTTGCTCCCAAATAATTTAACTTGAATGGTCCATAAATCATGAGATTATCTATTAGGCTCTAAGTTAAATAAGATATCATGTACTACAAAAATACATAATAGACCATAGGACTCATCACTACGATTATAGCCCATAGAAATGAGTGGTAGTGAAGTTGTTGTAGAAATGAAATTACAAGCACAATGCAAAGAGTGACCCAAAAAGGCATAGTACACCCCTTGAACTATGAAATGGTGACCCCTCCCTTCCCCCCTCTCTTCCCCCCTTCCCCCCATAAAATGTTGTAGATGCATGATTAAAAGATGTTAGAATGAGGTGATAGTGTGTCTTGACTAATCAATGCAAAATTCAAAAGGCTAGATTTTTCAAACAAAAGAGGGCATTGGACTCTATTGATAATGCATCCAATGAAGAGACTACAATGTGAGGAAGTGAAAAATTGAAAAGCACTTTCTTTCAAAATATTTCCCACACTATATTATTTTATAAGAAATAATGAAAAATCTCCACTAACAATTCTAAACTTGACCAATCATTTTATGCATTACTTGTGCATTAAAATAAAAGAATCCTATTTTCCTTTGTTTTAAATTAAGATATTTAAAAAAGAATTTAACATGCTAAAAAAGTTAGGGTAAAATTTAATATATTTATCTTATTTTTTAGGAAACTTTCAAGCCTTTGAAATAGTAGGAGTCTTTTGTGATGATTTTTGACTAACATGGAATGGAATGGTAGTTATGACTGGTCAGTATTAAGAATAGTCTCTATAGGTGAAAATGTTGTAGCTATGAGCCATATGGAAGAAATACAAAACTAGGGTCAAACATGGAGAACCAATTGAGGCCAAACACATGTCAATACCATATAGAAGAGACTAGACCTGAGGTTGTATGGAGGCACACATATATTTTTAAGAAAAATGCACCAAGGTATACCAAACATGTAGTCATAAAGAAACCATAGTAACTGTGGTAATGGCTGCCAATGAACCAGTCCTAAAAAAAAGATGACTCCACCAAAAATAGAAAAACTCCCACAAATGGATTGTGAAAAGTAGCTTTTATTTGAAAATAACAAATCTCAATATTTTAAATAAAACTAGAAATAATTAAAAAAAACTAAATAAGCATATACCAAAATGGCTTTGATACCATATCTGAATTGATGCCAAGAGCTCTAGATTAAGTGAATGCATATGTTTATGATAGACTTGATTCAATCATGTAGGAAAAATAATATATGCAAGAAAATGAAACCACATACATGATAATATTGTATAAACAAGATAAGAGTGAAACCAATCTTCCATTGAACAATAGCTCACTAAGAGAGATGTACATAAAGGAGTGCATGAGTAATTCCTCCCGAGAAAGGTGGTTAGAGAGCCAATAATAGAAGAGTAACTACCATAACTAAAATAACTAGTCAAGGGAGTTACTTCCTATTCATTTGGTCAAAATATAACCCCAAGTACACCTAAAAAATATTATCCATGAAAGTAGGAAAACTCCAAATAAGGGGGAAAAACCCATAATCAATAAATATGGGAAAAAAGAAAACCCATAATCTAATAGGGATATGTTTTGATATGGTATACAAAAGGATATTTCTATGGATTATATGTGCTAGTAGAAATAAATACAAGTTGGTGAAGCTGATCTTCTTACTAGATAGGCTAGATTACACATAGCTAGGTGATAAAATCCAACACTCCCCCTTAATCTAGACCACCAAAAGTATATGTAACTCCTATTTATTATTTTTTATATAATCAAAAATATTCTTTGATAATGGCTCCATAAAAATATCGACAAATTGATCTTGAGTTCTACAAAATTCAAGAACGATCTCTCCATTATTGAATATCTATCGAATGAAGTCATATATTGTGTCCATGTGCTTGTTTCTCTTATGATACACATGATTCTTAGAGATCACTATAACTGAATTGTTATCACATTAAATCTTTGTTTCTTTTTCTTGACTATGCCCTAAGACCAACAAAACTCTTCTCATATAAATTACCTAACATACCACTGATGTGGATACTATATATTATTATTCTCTATTTGAAAGGGTGATAATCAACTAATTATTTGATTCAAATAAAAACACACTTGATTTGATATGAAACATATAACTAGATGTGATCTTCTTATCATCAATGTTGCTAGCACAATAACTATATATGTAGCTAGTCAATTTGAAATCTTCCATTGGTGAATACAGAATCCCATAAGATCTTATACTAGAAATGTATCTTAATATTATTTTAGTTACATTCCAATGAAATTCCTTTAGTTTCTCCAAAACCTTAAAATAAAGCTGACTCCATGCATGAGATCATGTCTTATGGTTGTTATATACATTCAACTGCCAACAAGTTTCTTGTACAAGTTTGGATCTACATTGGATCCTTTATATGATATGCTCATATTTAATACCATAGCTATTGGGATTGGTAAAAATTTAATTTTTATCATATTGAACCATTTCAATAGTTTATTTGAATATTTTGATTAAAATATAAAAATGCCTTGGTTGGACTGAATATCTTCTATGCCAAGGACATACAGCATCAATCCCAAGTTTATCATTTCAAATTTTGTTTTAATTGTTGTTTTGAATTAAATGGTTTAAATATTTCATATTTTTAGTACTTTCCTATTGTTTTAAGCAATAATTGATAAAACCACATTCTAACATTGTTTAATTTTTGCACTTGTGTAAAAGTCTCATTGTAGTCAACTCTAGCCTATTGAGAGAAACCCTTTGATACTAACCTTGATTTTTATTTATCCACATTCCCTTTAGAATTTAATTTGGATTTAAAGGCACATTTAACTCCTATGACATCCTTTCCTTTTGAAATGTTAACTAGATCCCATGCATGATTCTTTTTAATTGAATTGATCTTTTCATTCGTGGTGTTAATCCAATTTTCATCTTGGAAAACATATTCAAAGTGTACAAGATCAACATATGGTAAGAATGTAAAATCAAAATGGAAACTTGTATATTTATTTTCTTGAGATTCATCAAATATTTCCCTTAGGCTTCTTATCTTCCTTGAAGAATAATCTTAAGATTCTAGAGTGGGAATTGATGAATCGTCATTGTAAGTACTTATTGGTGTAGATGTGCTTGGAGTTGAAGGTGATTTAGACATTAATGTTGGAGTGCACATTATGGTAAAAGATTCCACTAGGCTACACACATGTTGGTCTAGAGGAACATGTTGATCATGATTTCATTCTATCCCATTCTCATGAGGTCTACTAGCACGAATAGTAGTTATGTTGTCAATACTTCCATCCCATGCTTCTTATTAAATGAAGTCTACATCACTATTGATGATAAAAAAATTTGTGATGGGATTGTACAATTTGTAGGCTTTTAAATACTCATTGTGGCCTAAAAATATATACTTTTATCCTATGTCATTCTCAGTTTCTTTCTCAACTTTCTTTCCATAAGTGCATAAGTTACACAACCAAAAAATGCATGGATGAGAAACACTATGATTCTTCCCACTCAATTTTTCTTAAGGAAATTTTTTATTTACACTCTTCATTGGGAATCTACATATAAGATAGACTATGCATGAGATAGCTTCTACCCAATACTCATTTGATAGATGCTTAGCCTTCAACATGCTTCGGGCATCTCAATGATTGTTCTAATTTTTATTTCATCTACACCATTATGTTGAAGTGTATACATTATTGTGAAATACTTCCTGATTCCATTACCTTTGTAGAAATTCATGAACTCAATAGATATACATTCTCCTCCTCAATTAGATCACAACACTTTGATATAGTAGTGTCTTTACTTCTAAACTTTAGCCTTGAACTCCTTATATACATTGAATACGTCAAACTTATGATTCAAGAAGTAAACCCTTGTCTTTCTATTGTAGTCATCAATGAAAGTTAAAAAATACAAATTATTATCAATTGAGGTAGATTGTATTTGTCTATAGAGATCTATGTGCATAATATTTAGAGGCACTCTTGCACAATAAGTCTTTCTTATAGGAAAATATTTTCTATGTTATTTTCCTATTATGTATCTCTCACATTCTATATTAGGCTACTCGATCAATGGAAAACCATTCATCATATTCTTCTGATGCATTAGCTTCAAACCATTGAATTCCAAATGACCAAATCTTAAATTCCATAACCATGATGGATTCTTGAATGAAGTCTTAAAGGTTGTTTCAACATGTGCTCTAGTCTGCAAGCTATGAAATCTAGATGTAGGGGGTGCTAAAATGGTGCTTGGTGGTTTATCCACAATGACACATTCATCATTCTTAATGTATACTTTGTAGCCTTTATGCAGTTAATGGCCTATGGTTAATAGGTTATGTTGTAAACCAGGAACATAGTAGACATCATGGGTGTACTTATTCTCTCCTTTTTTAATTTTAATGGGAATTGATCCTTTTCCCATAATTGAAATTATATTGTCATTACCCAGCTTGACTTTTGAATTGACATAGTTGTTCATGGTTAAAAACATGTCTTTGCTACCAATCATGTGGTTGTTTCATCCATTATCTAGGAACCATACACATTTGGTGCTTTCTTTAAGTACATTATAAGTGATCATGACTATATTTTGACTGATACTAGTGGACTTTTTCTCTTTAGTAAAATTGGCCTTTTGTTTCTTCAAATCAAATGGCCTTTTTTGACATTAATTTGCATAATGGATATACATTTTTCAACAATGTCATTGGACAATAGATTTATCATATCTTTCACTATGAGAGTGATTGTGTGAATGGAAATTGTTCCTTCCTCTATATAGCTAAACCTTTATCTCATTCAATTGACTTTGAATTGATATTTGAATGGATTCTCCAGAGAAGATCCACTCTATCTATTTAGTCTTTGCTAGTGGAATAGAAGATCCACTCTATCAACTAATCAATTGGCAATGGGTTCAAATTCCTTGAATCTTCAAATAGTACCACCATAGAGTAAAAATTTATAGGTAGACTCCTCAAATTATTATTCATGATTTTATGATCTTTGAGAGTCTCACCATGAGATCTTATCTAGTTTACAATGACTACTACATTTGTGAATAATGAATGTACAGTATTTGACTCTCTCACTTGTAAGTTTTTAAAATCTCTTCATAGCATCTGTAACTTCAAAGTTTTTACCTTCTTCCTATATTGATAGGTGGTTTGTAGATTATCCCATGCTTGTTTTGATATGGTTGTTGTTGTAATGTGCATAAAGATGGACTCCTCCATAACTTATTGAATGAAGAATAGTACTTTCACATCCTTCTTGCTCTCTTTGCATAGGTTTTTGTCTAATTATGATAATTATTTAAATGCTTACATACTAGCAAGATCTATAATCTCATTCTCGAAGAGGTCTCATATGTATTGTGAATAATATAACATCTTCATATTTATTAGAAGTCATAGTTCTTGCCATTGAATATAGGAATCAATGGCTCAGTTATATTGCTGTTTACACTCACCATGGTTGATTGATGCTTACTCCTAGATTGTTATTTCTTGGAGATGTTCTTGAGTGAAAATATGAGGGTAAAAAACTAAGATAGAACATAATGGGGTATTATACCTAAGCACAACTATTGGGTGCTGAGATTAGCTACAAATGTTAAGCATGAACTATTGATCATTGGGTGTTGAAAGCAAGCACTTATACACTTATCCTTGATTATGGTACTTGTGTTGCAGAGCATTTATGTATAACTACTTGGAAGAGCACATTTCTAAAATGTCAAGGTTTGATGAAATGGTGAGCACTTATCTTTAACGTAGAATTATGGCACAAATGTTAAAGTGATCCACCACACTCTAAGATGGCTAGACAATAGAGATGATTAATAAATTAAATTTAATGCATTATTAGAGTGAATTCAATTATCTGGGATATTTTATAATATGATGTACAAAAGCATATTTGTGGGGATTGCAAGTATTATCAGAAATAAATATCGATTGGTGAAGTTGATCATCTTACTAAGTAGTCTATATTACATGTGGCTAAGCCACATCATCCAACATGGCTTACATATGTGTATTTTTAAGGGTTTCTATTTAGGTGATATCAATATAACCATATTGGAGTTTCTTTTCTTTTTTGAGATTGCTTAGACTAGGGGAAAGGTCCTAGTAGCCATGTACCCTAACTTTGGACAATGAATTAAAGTGCCATAACATCACATTAGATTTGAAAAAAATTACCTATTTTAATATATCATCTTAACTACTTATAACTAAGGTTTCAAGGTCTAGCACATTTTTCATTTTACGATATAATCGATTTTATCATGAGAGGTCATAAATTATATTTTCTAAACCTATGACCAAAACTTAACCTTTGGAGTACCAATAGTTGTGCATTAGGGTATCAATAATTGAGTCTTACTTGTCAAGATGTGATTGGTTATTTTTAATTTTATAGAATAAATATTGAACAAGTATTAGATACTACATGTTCAACTTCTGGTGCACTTTAATAGTTTTACAGACCAATATATTACATCAATAGAGAACATGTTAACAAAAACCATGTTTGATAATTGGAACATGCACAACTATTGGGAACTTTCCCCTACCCTATGTCGAATCTCAAAAGTGGATTTTAAAATCAATACTTTTTGCTACTATATTTTAGAACGTCCTTGTTTAATAGAAAATAATAGATACTAAAATTTCAAAGGAGGGTCTGGACAAAGTTAGAGATGTGGTGGATGGTTTGATGTTCCTTTCCTCTAATGGATCATAAGAATATAGTTTAGAGTTCATGTATGGGGAAATCCTAGTAGGATTAAAAATACTCAGAGGGAGATAAGGATAAGAAACTCATAATTTTTGAATCTTCTTATGGGTTGGAGTAGGAAGTATCTCAACAAAAGGTTAAGGATTGATGAATCTGAATAGAATCAAGGAAAATAATAATATTTTTTATTGATTCATATATTTAATGTATAAAATAATTAGATAAAAGAGTATAAATAAACCTCAGTTTAGAATTGGAATCGACATACAAAATTTTAAAATAAAAAAATACTCAACTTACTATTTTTAACAATTGTTATTTTAGTATGTTTTGCATGCTAGTGTGAACAATTGAAAATATCTCCACATATCTCTTAAGAAATAAATTTTACCTAATAGATGAATTTTAACTAAATTTCATGTCTAGTTATAAAAGTTCACTAATTCTAAGAATAAGAAAAACTTGAAAAATATTAAAATTTAGTTTTGGACCCTCAGATAGTCACATATGGCCTCTAAAAAATTCTAAAAACATCACTAAGAAGATATAAATTCTCAATGATGAATTAAAATTTTCAATATGGTCATTTTGGCACAAACGATATTTCAAACCAAGTTATGGATCAAAATTTATGGCCTCAAAAAGTTTGTACTCCACATCATTCTCTTATAGTTGAAAACATCTTAGCTCCCGTGAGTTGCTTTATTTTTTTCTCCTACCATTTATTATTTTCAATATTCTTCATCTAAAATTCTAAACTATTATGTGTATTGTAATCCTTCCCATTGTACCGAATACTCGTTATAACTTCCTTACCTTGTTTCACTATTTTTAATCTAAAACTTGCACTATTTTTTTCTTTCTTCTTCTTTGATACTTGTTGCTACCAATATACTTCTTCACCTTCTTACACTTCACCATATTTCAATGAAAATTATATAATATAAAACATTAAATACTAGAGAAATATCAAAATTATATGGTAAACTCACCTCATAACCATTGTAATTGATTTTATTCACAATTCTACATGGACCAATCTTCTTGTACTTTAACTTGTTGTATGTCAATGTTGGAAATATTTTATTCTCAATTAAACCATCACTGAATCTCATTCTAAAAATATTTTTGACCTTCTTCTAACATTTGTTTCTACTTTATATTTTTTATTACTTTCATGTATATTTTTACTCACTTTTTCTTATAGCTGTTGCATATCCTCTGTGAATTATTTTGCATCATCACTAACTCATTATGTAATTATTGACTACACCAAAAATAACACACCCATAAAATTTATCTCATAAACCATCTGAAATGTCGATTTTCATATTGATCTATTCATTGAACTATTTAACTTCTTTTGAGAATTCACATAATTTAAAGCCTCATGATCTATAATTACTGAAAAATTCTTAGGCACCAGGGAATTCCTTCAATGTCTTATTGTTTGTTCTATGGAAGAAAATTCAATTCATATATAGAATACTTCTTTGTTAGCTCATTCAATTTTTTCTTAAACTATGCTATTGAATTTCTTTCTGACTCAATACAACACCAATTCCCGCATGCAAAGCATCAAAATCTAATTCAATCACTTTTTAAAAATATGGTGATGCTAACATAGGTTTTTTTATAATTATCTTATTAAAAATATCAACTCTTTATTTTTTGTTCTTTTCCACACAAATTCTTTTCCATTAATGCAATATGTTATTGGTGAAATAATACTACTAAAATTTGTAATTTCTTTTTTAAATAAAAAGTTGTTAAACCATGAAAAATTCTTACCTCTGTAATGATATTTAGAATACGACACTCAACAATTGCCTTTATGTTTTATTAATCTATTATTGCACTATCTATTGATATTATAAATCCCAAAAATATGAAACTATTCTGCATAAACTTATAATTATTCAAATTTACATAGAGCTTATCATTTGTTAATATTTCTAATACCACTCTCAAATAACATAAATGATCTTATTTAGTCTTAATTAATATCAAAATATCATCAAAATAAACCACCACAAACTCACCAATAAAATATTGTAGCACTATGTTTATCACCCTCATAAATATGTTGGATACATTAGATAATCTAAATAACATCACTTTCCACTCATATAATCCATCCATAGTCTTGAACATTATTTTCCATTCATCTCCTTCACATGTCTGAATCTGACAGTATCCACTCTTTAGATCAATCTTGGTGAAGTATTTTACTCCTGCAAACACATCCATCATATCATCTGAATGAGTTATATGAAATCTATACTTGACAATAATTTTATTTAATACTTTAGACTATCCACACACACACTCCACCCTCTGTTTTTATTTTGAGTTAGCAATTTTGGTGTTACACATGGAATCATACTCCCCATTACTAGACCTTTTCTCACCAATTTAGTAACCTATTTATTTAATTATATATGTTCGATTAGATTCATCCTATAAACTATTTGATTAGGTAGAGATGATCCTAGAATCAAATCAATATGATGTTGAATTATCTCTATGGTGTTAAACCATTTGATAACTCATCAGGGATAAAATCTACATATTCTTTCAACACTTATTCTAATTTTATTGGTATCTACACCACTTCTATTCCTTCTTTATTTATTACTAATTCATAACATTAACTTATCATCTCCATGTCTTTTATAAATTATTTTGTGGATAACATTATTTTTTCTTGCCCTTCTTATTTAAGAGGTAATAAAAATAAATTTGTACCACCTTTCTAAAAATTGTACGTGTTCTTCATGCCATTCCTGAATTGTTTTTTTGTTAAATTACCAAGGCCTTCCCAATAACACATGGCATGCATCCATTGGTATAACATCACACCATATTATATCCTTGAAATTTTTTCCAATATAAAACATGATTAATCACCTTTAATCTATTATAACTTCATTTCCTTTCTTAAACCATGAAATTTATTAAGGATTAGGATGTTTTTCACACTGTAAACCTAGTTTCTCAACCATGTCCTTAAAAACTATATTATTATAACTACAACCATATATAACTAACTTGTATATCTTACCTCATGAAGTGCACCTTGTTTGATAAATATTTATTCACATCCATGCATCACCACCTTATTTATTATGAACCTATTCTTTCCTCAAAGCAATCATTATTCTCTTTATCATGAGATTTTCTCCAAAATGTACTATTGTAACTTCAATATTTTATTCTTATGTCTCATCTTCAACTAAATTTACTCTTAGGTGATCTTTTTGTCTCATTTATTGATCTTGGTTGTGTGGACACTCAAACTCTCTATGATATTATTTTCCACATTTTAAACAAATGTAAGACTAGTGTTGATTTAGAAACCATCCTATACTACCACCATAGCCTCATCCTCTCTGAAATCATCTTCTTCTTTACTGGTATTGAAACCCTTGTCTGTTATGTTCTTAAATTTATTCACCACATGATGTTTTCCATCTATTGGTATTAAACCAACCTCTATTGGTATTTAATCTACCTCATCTCATTATTAGAGGGGATTGTCCTCTTCTTGGCCTAATACTTGATGATGTTATAAAATTATGTCTATTTTATTTTTATTCTTCCTTAAAATTTAATCGATAATCCTCCTCTATGTAAAGTATTCTATGCATACTTAGTTTATATTGAATAGAAAACATCAAACCAATTACATACCATATAACCATAAATTCTTTTATTTTTTTATGAGCCACTCATATGGGAAACTTGTAAAACTCATATGTATATTCCTATATACTATGATCCTTTTGCCTTAAATTTTGGAATCTTCTAAATAGAGTTTCTGCATAATCCACAAGAATATATTTCTACATTAGCTTCCTCTACATCTTTTTCCATGAATTTTTCTTATCTTTACATTTTTTTTGTGTCTCTTTTTGTAGGTGATCTCACCAAATCATTGCATGACCCTTAGGTTTAGTGCATGCAAACTTTACTTTCTTATCTTATCAAATATTTGTAAATTTAAATAGTGTCTCCATGTTAGTCATCTAATATATCAACTCCTCTAGTTTTAAACTTCTTGCATAATGTAGAATGTTAACTTTAATTCATTCATTCCTTTCTTTTAAAACCCTAACCATCATCTCTTTCATTCATGATGATTATTCTTATTTTTCCTCTTCTTATTTAATTTCATATTCATGATCTATTTACTTATAAAGACATGTATTGATTCAGATTCTATCCTCTATCATCATGATAGCCTCATCTTATTTTAATTCCTCTTTTTATTTGTTAGTATTGAAACTCTTGTTTATTATTTCTCACCTTTTTTTACCACATTATTATTCTCTTCTAGTGGTATTAAACTCATCTCAATTGGTATTGAATCCATTTCATCTCATGATTGGAGGGGATTTTCCTATTCTTACCCCAATACCAGATGATCTTATAAAATTATATTTATTTTGTTTTCATTCTACCTTCAAAACTAATTGATAATCCTCCTCCATGAAAAGTATTCTACGCATGCTCAATTCATTTTGAATTGAAAAATTTAAACCATTTACATACATTCCAGCCATCTATTCTTCTATTTCATCCTGATCCATTCGTATGGAAATCTTGTTAAAATAATCTATATACTACTACATATTGTGATCCTTTTACCTTAAATTCTACAATGTTCATAATAGGATTTGTATATAATCCACAAGAAAAAATTTCTTCCGTATTTTCCTTTCCATCTTTTTCCATGAATTTATCTTCTTTTTATCTTTTTTGTATCTCTATTTCTATACGTGATCTCACCAAATCATTTCATGAACCTTCAATTTCATGCATGTAAATTTTAATTTATTATCCTCTCTCAGAGTATTCCATTCAAAAAAATTCTTTGAGCTATTCATCCATTCCTTCAACTTGTATGGTTTTAAACATCCTCCATAATCTATAATGTCAACATTGATTACTTTGTTCCTTCCCTCTAAATACCTAACCATCCTATCTTACATTGATGGTAGTTATTCATCTTGTTCCTCCTTATGAACTTTAATTGAATTTCATTTTTGGTTATAAAGATATGCTAATTTTTAAAAATAGGGAAAGAAATAAATAAATATTAAAATTCAATTTTAGACCCTTAGATGGTCACCTATAGCCTTTAAAAAGTTTTTAAAACATCTATAAGTTGATAAATCAGCTTAGGGTTGAATTCAAATTTTCAAGATGATCATATTTATGCAGATGAGATTGCAAACAACCTTATGGATCCAAATTTATTGCCTTGAAAGTTTAGGCTCTACATTAAGGATGGGATGGATATCATAAAAATATACACCATCTCCCAAACAAAATCATTTATTAATGAAAGATAATCATAAAACTCCAAAATTTAGAGGACATACAAAAGAAGTGTATATATTTTATCTTTATGCTATCAATTCTATTAACGCAAGCATTTAATGGATGATGGAGGCCCTTTTTAATCTTATGGGAAGAAAACTACAAGCTATGCAATGCTAGGTTATTTTGACATGCTAATGAGACATGTTTTAGATGTATGGTGATCATGTCATTAGAATTTTTTGCATTATTTTGGGTGTCTAATCTCTTTTCTGAAATTTGGGAACTTTCATTTTCTTGGTTTTCTATGTTATCTAATAGGTTTTAATTTTGTATACATATTTTTAAAAATAAAATGGAGGGGGACCCCAAAAGTAAAACTTAACTATAGAAAACTAGAAAATAACATATATATAATGTTTTTTGCAGCGATTGCACATAACCTTTAACAACCATTACCAAGTATATTCTTTAGACAATACCCAAAAGGTTTATCATAACTGCCTAGAATCTTCTAAATAAATACACAAAAATTCCATACACACTATGTAGATTCTTTTTAAATTATGACTGTAAACACACTTAGCCAAAAGGTGATCGAGATGTCACATCAAGAGATCACCTACCCTATCTTTAAAAATAATTTTATAAGGTCATTTAAAAGAGTTCTCCAAAGGCCTTCAAAGCTTCCATCTGTAATATGTCTAACATAGTTTTCCTTCCTCACTTATTTTTTATTTTAGAGGAATTAGAAACTAATGGTATTTTATAAATCATTATATGGCTAATATTATTAGCAGTAACTTGAGATAAAGGGTTGCTTTCTTCTAGATATAAAGTAAAGTCATCCTTTAAATTAGAGGAGATTGAGGTAAATTTTAAAGTAAGCACATATTGCCTATAATTTTAGGAATAGAGAAAACCATCCTAATCTATAGAGCTTAGTGCCATATTGAAAACATACTTCATGAAAGAATAAATATGAAAATTTTAATAATAAATGAACTAGAATTTTTGTATAGAAGATGGATCCATTACTACAACATATACAACCTTTACTATGAAACATGGATATTTTGTTATAGTTCCTACAACTTTTACTCTAAAATCATAATACATTGTTTGAGAACATATAAAATTTTTTTATATAAGTTGAATTATTTGTTTCATAAGTTGGATCCTTCATTAAAAACCTTGTAAGCTTTGTTGTAAAAGCTAGATGAATTTCACTTAACATAGAGACAAATTTTAGTTTTGGCTCCAAACCTCCTTCCTATAATAAATCATAAGGGGATCTAACAAATTGATTAATTGCATCAAATTTAACCATTTGATGATGATAATAAACCCCTTAATTGCATCAAATTTAACCATTTGATGATGATAATACACCCCTTTCCTCCAAGTGGCATGCCTACCCATTTTATTCTTATTTTATACTAATTAAACCCTTTTTTCCCATGAAAACATTGTCATATGTCCCATGACAAAACATGATCTAAAATTGAATGCTACTAGTTCATATGCCAACTATTGTTTCTACGTAATATTTCCAATCTCGATCAAAATATCTAATAAAATGCCATAAAAGATACATTTGAACATATATCTTTGAAAAAATATGTTGGGAATGAAGCTCTTCCTACTAAGGAATAAAGATGCACCTTCCAAATGTTTTTCAATTTACTTAACGAATGCGAACATCTAGTATTCTAGAGGAAATATAGGCATCCTAACCTAGAAAAGGGTCACCAAGAAAGTATCAGTTAAAAGATTAAACTATATAAACTAAGGTTTCATGTAAATATTATTTAAACTGCATAACCAATGCCATAAATGTAAAATATTGTCTTTGTCCTCTTTAAAACCACATACCATAATAAAAAAATCCTTTAATACATTCATAAATTAAGAGTCATTCAAAAGAAAAACAAGAATATAAAAAAATTAGATGTTTTGATATCTAAGAATTTTGATTAACTAGATAAGCCCAAAACTTATGGAATCTATAAATAATCCCAATATTTGTAAATTATTTGTTTTCCTCCATCACCTCTTTAAACAAAACCTCATACATCTTAAATACAAGGGGTCATTTCAGCTGCCAAGATGAAGCGAATAGAATAAGGGAACTATCGCTTGAACTACCTTCTCATGAAAGGTTTTCCCACCCACCAAATATGCATCAAATTTTTAAAATATAGGGTTTACAACATTTTGAAAAAAATTATAGTACCATTTTCCATGGTTTTCATAAACAATTTTTTTTTTTTAGAATTAGAAAGCAATTTATTCCACCTTGATTTAGCATTAGCTCTAAGGGCTTTAGGACCAAATACAACTTTTTCCAAATGGATTAAGAGGAACATGGGAAGACAAGCAAATTTAAGAAGAAGTAAATCACATCGCATTAGGATCCCATTTTTTTATTCCATGAGAAACAACAAAAGTCTAGGATAAATTAGATCCACATAAAATTATGAGCACAAAAAATAAAAAATGACGTAGA
>JARHVA010003962.1:1490000-1642500 GCA_037957365.1 Torreya grandis
GTTTCAAGTTTATTTTCAAGTTTTATGTTTATTATCCATTTTATATTGTTAGAGAAACAATGATAAATATTACATTATTATTTATCGGTATTAGATAATACTGATTCCTTCCTCAACGCTTTTCAGTTAGCTATCTTAGATTGTTTCTCAACATGTTCCTTGACCTCTTGAAAATATTCAAACACTTCAAACTTTTACGTAATAAAGTAGACCCATGAATTTCTCAATAAATAATTAATGAAAGTGAGAATGTACTTAGCCCTTGCAAAAAGATAAATTGGAAAAATGCTTAAATACATCACTATGTACTAACTCCAATGCTTGTGAAACCCTCCAAGCTTTTCCTTTGTAAAATTTTACTTAGAAGCTTTCCAAGAGAACACCCCCCATAAATTCCATTAGAGAATTAGATTAGAGTTAAGTCTATAACCATGTGATTTTTACTATGTTGTTCACGGTATCAGTAATTAAGGTAGCCAAACTAATTATGCCATAATATTCTAACTTCATATGAATGAGTCAACAATGTTGTCAAAGAAGAATCAAGTGGAAAATGCAAGAAAGTGTATAACATGGCTTTATGATCTTCACTACCCACTACCACTATAATATCACTATGCAACTCTCTAATGATAACTAAATATGATATAAATTCAAATCTCATTCCTTTGTTGATATGAGTGATTTGATACACTAATAGGAGATTGATTGAAAGATAAGGGACACTTATAATATTATTGAATGCTCCTCCTTCCCTTTTAAAAAACCCTCTCCCTACAAATAGTATGGAAGTGTCATCACCCAGACTAATATAAGACATGTTAAGAAGCTCTAATGTAAAAAACTCAACTAGTGAAGAGCTGATATGATGAGAAGCACTTGAGTCAATGACCCATGAAGATGTTGAAGCTACAACTATGACAAGATCCTTGACCTTTTATTTCTCTTTCCCCTTGCCCTTTACCTTCGTAGAATCTTGGGTAGATGAATTTTGCCTGATGGACTCAGGAACACATTTGTTGTTCTTGTCTAGGAGATGAGTTATGTGATATATTTGCTTGTTCATACACTTCCTTTCATCATGTCTATTTTATTATAAACACTTAAACATTCTCTTTCTCAGGTTTTAATCTTGGTTTTTGTAGAGGTTGATTCTTTCTTCTTCTCTTGATCCTTAATATTCTTGTTCTTATATTTGTTTAAAGCCTTTTGTTTTTAAATCCCAACAATTAGGGCTTAAGGTTTTGTGCACATCGATGTGACCATATGGATCAAATTGTATTTATCCTTAGTTAAGTTGGTAATGAAAGCATCTAAAGAGGACATTTTCTATTTAGTGTCCAAAGCACTTTTAGTGGCATGAAAAGTAGAGACAAATATTGAATTGTCAAGACCCAGTTTAAAGAGTATATAAAGAACAAGTTAGTCATCTTATTTCTTTATCACACATTCTTTTAAATGTAATCTCAAGGAGTTGAACTTAGTGAAGAAATCCCGATGGGTATCAAATTTACAAGGACTTAAGATAATGAGTTTAATCATAAGCTCATGACCACTCATCACATTTTGTTCTCCAAAAAGTTTAGCTTGAATGGTCCATACATCATGAGGTGATTTGATAGGTTCTAAGTGAAATAAGAAATCAGGTATAACTCCAAGAACATGCCATTATTGACTATAGAAAGACATAATAGCCTATAGGCTTCATCACTATGGTTATATCACTTAAATCTCTCTTCATCTATGATAGGTTAAGTTTCATCACCCATGATTATCCTATACAAACCCTTGCTCCTTAAAATGATTTCCATCTTGATTTTACATTCATGATAATTAAAGAGAGTTAGTGGGTTGATTGAACTTGAATACATCAGTACAAAAATGAGTTGTAGTAGTAGTGCAAGTTGAAGTTGGTATAGAAATAAAATTGTAAGCATAATGAAAAGAGTGACCCAAAAGAATATTGCAAATACATGCTCAAAAGATGTTGGACTTAGCTGATAGTGTGTCTTGAGAAATCAATGTAAAGAATTCAAAGGTTAGATTTTTCAAATAAAAGAGGGAATTGGACTCAATCGATAATGCATCCAAAAAGGCAAGTACAATATGAACAAGTGAAAAAAATGAAAAACACTTTCTTTTTAAGTATTTCACAAACTATACTATTATATAAAAAATAATAAAAAATCTCCACTAAAAATATTAAACTCAACCAATTCTCTTATGCATTACTTGTGTATTAAAATAAAAGTAGCATATTTTCCATTATTTTAAATTAAGATATTAAAATTTCATGCTAAATACATTAGCGTAAACTTGAATATACTTATCTTGTTTTCGAAGAAACTTTCAATCCTTTAAAATAATAGAAGTCTTTTATGATGCTTCTTGACTAACTAACACACAATGGAATGGTAGTTTTTACTGATCAAATTTTAGAGTAGTCTCTATAGGTGAAAATGTTGTATCTGTGTGTTGTCTAAAAGAAATGTAAAATAAGGGTTTGACATACAAAACTAGTTGAGGTTGAACAAAGGTCAATAATTTATAGAGGAGATGAGGATGTATGGAAGCACACAATTTTTTTTAGAAAAATGCACCAAGGCATGCAAAACACACTGTCACAAAGAAACCACATTAATTATTGTAATGGCTGCAAATGAACTAGTTATGCAAAATGGATGACTCCACCAAAATGGAAAAACTCCCATAAATGGATTGTGAAAACTAGTTTTTATTTGCAAATAAAAAATATCAAGATTTCAAATAAAAACTAAAAGTATTATAGAACTAGATAATTAAATACCAAAGTGGTTCTAATATCATATCAGAGTTGACACCAAGAGCTCTGGATCAAGTAAATGCATAGTTTTGTGATAGGCATAAGTCAAGCATGTAAACAACATAATAGATGCAGGAAAATGAAATCATATACATGCTAATATTGTATAAACAAGATAAGAACAAAACCAATTTTCCATTGAACAATAGCTCACCAAGAGAGAAGCATATATAGGAATGCATGAGTAACTACTCCTAAGAAAGGCATTTTGAGAGCCAATAGTATAAGAGTAACTCTCATAACTGAAATAGTCATTCAAGGGAGTTACTTCCTATTCATCTAGGCAAAATGTAACTCCAAGTACACCTAAATAATATTGTCCATGAAAGTAATAAAAATACAAGTAAGTGTAAAAATTCTATAATAAATAAATATGAAAAAAAACCCTAGTCTAAAAGAGGTATTTTTGATATGGTATACAAAAGGATATTTATATGGATTATATGTGCTAGTAGATATGAATGCAAGTTGGTGAAGTTGATCTTCTTACTAGATATGCTAGATTACACATAGTTAGGTGACACAATCCAACAATCCCCCTTAATCTAGACTACCAAAAATATATGTAACTCCTATGCATTATTTTTCATATAATCAAAAATATTCTTCTATAATGGCTTTGTAAAAATATTGATAAATTAATCTTGAGTTCTATAAAATTCAAGAATGATCTCACCATCATTGATAATCTATCGAATGAAGTCATAGATTATGTCTATGTGTTTGTTTCTCTTATGATATGCATGATTCTTGGAGATCACTAGAACTGAATTATTATCACAATAAATCTTGGTTGCTTTTTCTTGACTATGCCCTAAGCCCAATAAAACTCTTGTCATCTAAATTCCCTAACATACCACTGATGAAACTACTATATATTCTTCTTCTATAGATGAAAGGGCAATAATCAACTACTTATTGGATGCAAATGAAACTACATTTGATTTGATATGAAACATATAACTAGATGTGTTCTTCTTATCATCAATGTTTCTTGCACAATAACTATATATGTAGCTAGTCAATTTGAAATCTTCTAGTGGTGAATACAAGATACCATAAGATCTTGTAGTAGTAATGTATCTTAATATTATTTTATTTACATTGCAATGCAATTCCTTTATTTTCTCCATAAACCTTAAAATAAGGTTAACTTCATACATAATATCATGTCTTGTGGTTGTTATATGCATTAGGCTGCCAAAAAGTTTCCTATACAAGGTTCGATCAACATTGAATCCTTTATCTTCTATGCTTGTATTTAATCTCATAGCTATTGGGGTTCATGCAAAAATTCTTTATGAATATTGATCCTTTTCAACAATTTATTCAAATATTTTGTTAAAATCTAAAAATGCCTTGGTTGGATTAAATGAATTCTATGCCAATGAAGTACATCATCAATCCCAAGTCTATCAATTTAAATTTTGTTTTCATTGTTGTCTTGAATGAAATGGTTTAAATATTTCATTTTTGTAATAGTTTCTTATTGTTTTGAGTAGTAATTGATAACACCATTATAACATTATTTATTTTTTGCACTTGTGTAAAAGTCTCATTGTAGTCAACTTTAGCCTATTGAGATAAACCCCTTGATACTGCCTTGATTTTTATTTCTCCACATTACCTTTAGCATTGAATTTGGTCCTATAGACACATTTCACTCCTATAACATCCTTTCCTTTTCAAAGGTTGACTAGATCCCATGTTTGATTCTTTTCAATTGAATTGATCTTTCCATACATGGTGTTAATCCAAATTTAATCTTGGACAACATATTCAAAGTGTATAGGATAAACTTATGATAATAATGTAAAAACACAATGGAAACATGTATCTTCAACTGGTTGAGATTCATCAAATATTTCCCTTAGGCTTCTTGTCTTCATTGCAGAATGTTTTAAGCATAATCTTAAAGATTGTATAGAGGGAACTGATGAAACATCATTTTAAGCACTTTCCAGTGTAGATGTGCTTAGTGCTGAAAGTGATTTAGACATCGATGTTGGATTGCACATTATGGTAGAAGCTACCATTGGGCTTCACACATGTGGAGATGGAGGAATATATTGAGCATGGATTTCTTCTATCCCATTCTCATGACATATACCAGCACCAACAGTAGTTATATTGTCAATACTTCCATCCCATGCTTCTTATTCAATTAATTCTACATATATGTTGATGATAAATTTCTTCTTGATGGGATTGTATAATTTATAGGCTTTAAACTACTTGTTATAGCCTAAAAATATGCACTTTTCTCCTATGTCATTCTCATTTTCTTTCTCAACTTTCTTTCCACAAGTGCATAAGGTACACAACCAAAAAATGCATAGATGAGAAACAGTATGCTTCTTTCCACTCACTGCTTCGTAAGGAACTTTATTATTTACACTCTTCATTGGGAATCTTATCAGAAGATAAAATATGCATGAGATAGCTTCTACGCAATACTCGTTTAATAGAACCTTGGCCTTTAACATGCTTTGCACCATCTTGATGATTATTCTAATTTTTGTTTCATCTACAATGTTATGTTGAAGTTTATACCTTATTGTTCACTACTTCTTGATTCCATTACCTTTGTAGAAATTCATGAACTCAACATATATGCACTCCCCTCCTCAATTAGATCATAACACTTTGATATAATGGTTTCTTTACATCTCAAATTTGGCCTTGAACACCTTGTATACATTAAGTATGTTAGACTTATGATTTAGGAAGTAAACCCATGTCTTTCTATTGTAGTTGTCAATGAAAGTTAGAATATACAAATTTATATCAATTGAGGTAGATATCATTTGTCTATAGAGATCTATGTCCATAATCTCTAGAGGCATTCTTTCGCAATAAGTCTTTCCTATAGGAAAATATTTTCTATCCTATTTTCCAAGTATGTAGTTCTCACATTCTACATTAGGCTACTCAATCGATGGAAAACCATTCACCATATTCTTCTGATGCATTATCTTCAAAACATTGAATTTAAAATGACCAAATCTTAAATTCCATAACCATGATGGATTCATGAATGACGTCTTGACATTTATTTCAATAGGTGCTTGAGTCTACAAGCTATTAAATCCATATATAGGGGGTGGTAAAATGTGAATATTCAAGGGAAAAATTATGTTCCTTGTAGAGGAAACTTTTGTAATCAGTCTAGTGCTTAGTGGTTTATCCTCGATGACACATTTTTCATTGTCAAAGTATACTTTGTAGCCTTTCTGCACTAAATGGCATATGGTCAATAGGTTATGTATTAGACTAGAAACATAGTAGACATCATGGGTATAATTCTTCTCTCCTTGTTTAATTTTTATGAGAATTATCCTTTTCCCATAATTAAAATCCTATTACTAAGCATTATTTTCTAGTTTGGTACCTTTTGATGAAGAACATTGTGAGAAACAAAATCTTTAAAGTAGCGCTTGGTTCTTGGAAAAGGGTTTGTGAAAATTCAAGAAACCACTGAAGCGTATAAAATAGTTGAGAGCTCCTATCACCTCTAGGTTCATGGTCAACCTACAATAAAAAAACCATATGGGTTTGTGGTAATCCAATAAACTACTGAACGTGTCCAGTAGAGAGATGTACTCCTGTCACTTCTAGGTTAGTGGTCATCCTGGAAGGAAACACCAACGTGACACCAGGACCATGAAGCAATGTAGATGGAATGGCACTTAAAAGGTAAGAAAGCTACATGGAGAGTGTGAAACCTTTTTGTAGTGTTTAAATTAAGTGGGGTGGGAGGCGAGGTTAACTATTAGGAGTATGATGTTGGTAAAAATAATGTAATAATGGGGAGAATGTTGGCAAAACAACGATAAATATTACATTATCATTTATCAGTATTAGACAATATTGATTCCTTGGTGCTTTCTAGTTAGCTATCTTTAGTTGACTACTCTTTATATATGGCTTCTATTTATGAATAAAATGTGTTAAGTTCATTTTATATCCTCTCCGATCTGACAACATCTATTTGTACTTTTCAATAAATTTTAATCATTTTAAGAGATTTATTACTTGCCTTTTCTTTTCTCATTATTGTTTTTGTTAATGTATTATATTGTATTATATATTATTATTAATATAATATTATAGCATAATATCTATTAATGTAATATTGATAGTATTATAATATTATAGAAATTATATATCAATATAATATAATTATAATGGTAGATGTGAAGCTTTATTGTTATAATTAGTAGAGTTAATATTATTTATATTATTGTTTAATTTAATCTATAAAAAAATTAGAAACAAAATAAAATTTGGAAATATTTTCAATAATATTTATTCCATATTTAATTGTTTTGCATCTTTAATATTATCTTTCACCAATATTTTTTCTATATTTTTAACTTCATATTTGATTGTTTGGCATCCTTAACTTCACCAATATTTATATTCTTTCACACTAATTTCAAATTTGTTAATTCAAACATTTAGTAGTTCCAACTTCCAAACAACTCTCCTAAAATTTATAGCTTTCAATAATATTTGAATACATTTAACTCCATGCTATGTTGCTTCAGGCACATTACGCAATGCTTTACTAAAGGTTAGGCTACATTATTTATGTTCACTTCACATCAATGTATCTGCTTTGTTTGGAAAAAATATTTCCATGATAACATTTACACGTGCCATGTGCCTAAAAACGAGTTTGTGTAAATATGTTTTAGGGTATTTTTATTATTACGCCGATAACATTATAGTATCTATTACTAATGTGGCAAATAGTAATGGTTTTACTATGCATAATTTATCTTATGCATTAAGGCTATCCTGCGACATTTGCATTGAGAGGTAAGTTTCAATTAGTTGACGTTTCCCTGATCTTTTACCAAAATGTGAGGTATTGCAATCCCGAGAGAAATAATATCATAAGCAATTATACCAGAAATAAGATTACAACTACTAAATGTACATGGAGGATGGCTTCACTTGAGACCGTAGACTGCATGAAGGTTGTGAAGAAACATGCTTCTGGCAAATCAAGAAAATAAAATTCTCTTTTTTTTTAATTCGTTTAAAGTAACCATCTTTGATTTGTTGTTGAATTGTTAATGTGGTAATAATTATGAAAAATCTGTTATATATAACATATCTTATCAATATGTGTTTTGAGTTTTGTTTTAGAAATTTTTAATATTTTCTATTTTTTTTAATGCTAATGTATTAAATAATACTGGTAAGGTGATAGGCTAACTATTTGCAAATAAGAGTTTTACAATTCGTACAGTGAATGCCAAATTCAATTTTCTCAATTTCATTTCATTTGGGTCTTCGCTCTCCAATTATAAAATTCAGCTCGCTGCAGCTAAATATGCACTTGGCCAAATCCCCTCTCAAGCCCCAACAATAACAAAAGTGTCTTGACGGAAAAGCCCAAATCACTGTTAGCATCCTCCTTTTGGTCAGAAATGAAAGCGTCAAGTGACAATCAATCAAGTTGGGAGTCTGCTTTGTGGGAACAAACTCACCGATTGATTTGATAGGAATAATTGGCTATGAAAACCATCAACAAAAACCATTGAGCAAACTGGATATGTTTACCACTTCACACATAGATTTGAAAAAAAGTGGCAGTGTTTAGTTGGATAAAAATTGAATATAATTTTTTATATTTCATTTGAGATGAACCTAAACGGTTGCCACTGCGATAAAAACACCTTTGACGTAAATATATAACACTCTTCAATTGATTAAATCCAAATTAATCTAACAATACAAAGATATAAACACATTTAAACACACTAAAATGAGCATAACATTTATCTACTTTAAATTGTTTTCAACCTTGTTCAATAATTTCTGCACTATCCAAAACCATTACAACCTCAAGTTTTCTAAATTTATTTTAAACTTAGATATTTATCATCTATGCTTGTTTGAAAAAGAGAATTTATATATTTATTGGTCATGTTATTTCAATAATATTTTTTAATATAATTTTTTACCTTTTAAATGTCTAATAACACTTTTTTTTAATAAAGTTAAACAAAAAAAAGTTTTGTATCGAAAAAAATTATAAATATTAAAAATCCTCATGAATATCTCCCATCGATTTCACATTTCTATATACCTCTTAATTATTATATGTCAGTCAATTATTATAACAAACATAATTACATACTACTCTTCCAGTGAAAACTCACTTGAGCCACTTGGCCAAAATCTTCTCGTTAAACCCTTCTCTAGTGTGGATTCATTCCATTATTTATTTTTGTTTTTTCCTTTGGTGGTGTTGAAATTTTGAAGTTGCTCGAGTGGTCAGTATACGACATCTACTACCAAGATGCCCCTCTTTGTTTTTTCCTTTGGCAGTCTTGAAATTTCGACATTGCTCGAGTGGTCAATATATGACATCTGCTACTCAGATGCCCCTCTTTGTTTTTTCATTATTTTGGAATGCTTTATTGATAGCAACAAGTCAAAATGTAATTTTAGCAGTGCTCAAATCTATGTAGAAGTAGATACAGAAAAAGATTTATTTAAAAATGTTTGTTTAGTTTAGATGTATAGTTTTCTTAAATAGAGATTAGATTATAGGCAGTTACATTTCAAATATAAAACATATTATAATTATTGTCATTTTTCCAATGGTTATAGAAATAAACAAAATATCTCTCAAATACTTGAAAATTACATAATAGTATACTTTTACCATAGCCAAAGTTAGAAGAGACCTTCACTAAAGGAATTGTCAATAAAACACTCAGTAATAAACAAGGCTAAATGGTTCCTAATATATTAGAGAATTTTGAAATTTTAGGAGAAATTTACTATAACTTATTGAAAGGAAGGAAATGCAAACAAGTTAAGAAGTGGAAATTTTCATGAGTGAAGTGCAAAGTGATGTAGGATAACAGTAAATAAGCCAAGAGTCTTTAAAAAGTGTAACCAAAGATGTACAAAGAAATAAACAAACTATTTATGAGGTGGTAGATGTGGCTTCTTTGGCCTGTTATATTCCTTCTAGTCATGATGCCAAACCTTTAAGTAGATATTCCTCAAAAAAAATCTTAAACAACATGAACCATTCATATTTTTATCTTTCTATAATGTCTTGCTTTTTAGAGCTTTCCAATATTTTGGGAACTCCAACATTCTTCGAGGATACTTTGATTCTCAAATGGATATTTTGATAGAGTCACCATGCCCGTGAAGTTGAGATGAATCCATTCTTTCTTTTTGGGAGCAATTTTGACAACTTTTGTAAAAACTCACTATTCATCAAGTACTATTCACTAACACTATTCATGTGTTACTATTCACACAACACTATTCATGGATGACTCAATTTAGTTATGTGGCATGGCATAGTGTTGAGGTGTATTTTGACATGTGGCATTGGCCCACATAGCATCTTTGGCATGTGTAAAGGTTGATGAATAGTGACTTTGGCACATTTTTCTACCTTGACTACATGGGAGGAATTTGAAAAACATGTGGAGAGCATATCTCAACCAAAGTAAAAGAATATAGAAGCTTATGGAGCCAAAATTCTAAGATTCAATTTTGACTCTTCCATACAAACCAATTTGTTAAAGTTGGGCATATAAATTCAAAGCATGGGAGACAATCAACCAATGTATGGCACAATTTTCTCTTTCTTGGCTTTCAAGTCATCTCCCTAGGATTTTGTCACATGTGGGAGACAAGTATGGCACAATTTTCCTCTTTCTTAGCTTTCAATTCATCTCTCTTCCCTTCCACTATAAAATCTATAAATTAGAGCTCTCCCCTTTGATTACAATATCTTTTATAAAATAAAACCCGCTCTGCCCCCTCCCCCCTTTTTTAATATTGAACTTATGTTCAATCCTTCCTCTCTCATTGTAGAGTTGTAGCTAATTTTTGTGGTCAAATATCCACCCTAGTTAGTATTGGCCATTCCATACAGGGATAACATTGGAGCTTCATCACAAGAATACCATTTTTAGTGGTGGAAAACCCTCCCTAGCTGGGTAGTTGTAGTAGATAGTAGCATGGTAGCAACAGACTCAATGTGTTGTCTGCAAAAATTAAGAGTTATTATTTGTAAGTGTGTTTAAGTTGTATTTCATAGTATGTTGTGCAAGAGTTATGTTTTTGTATGTAGTCATTCCTTAATCTAAATATATGCCAGTTTCCATTTCATGGTGTTTCATTATAGTATCAAGTGTATGTGGTTTATATGTGTATTTTAGTTTTAAATTCAATTCCATATATGTGTTTGTTTGGGATCTTAAATCCTAAGTGAGTTCCTTAGTCTTTTATTATGTGTTGTCATATATATGTTTTGATTATAAATATAAAGTTTGTTGTCTTAGATGATTTATTAGGAGGTGGAATTTATCTATGTACTTTGGATATTTGAGACATAATTGTGTGTGAGAGAGAGTTTGTGTTATTAGTTAATATCCTAGTTTGGGATATTAAACTATCCTTACAAGATTTGGAAATCCTTCAATCTCTTTACAAAAAAGCAGTAAAAAAAATAAAGGAAGAAGACATGAGAATCACCCATTATTCAAACAAATAGTGACTTCTTAGAGTTTGGTACTATTATAACAAGTACCCACTACATATTGGTACTATTGCTAATATTATGACATAGTATCTATTAATGTAGTATTGATATTATCATAATATTATAAAAATTATATATTAATATAATATAATTATAATAGTAGATGTGAGTCTATATGATCTAGGTGGATCCATGTACCATTCCATTTTTAAAAATTTCAAATTCTATTTGAATCATTTGCACATCATAGAATTCATCGAGAGCTTTCTAGCACTTCTTTCAGAATGAAAAATGGAGTCTGAATGCTCAAGATATGGCTAGTTGAAGACATCTTATGATAGACAAAAAAGGGTTGTCGAATGTGACGTGGCAATGTTTAAATATGCCAAGTGGACCAATAGCCATTTGACACATGGAAAAATAATTTGGTGCAAAAAAAAATTTTGTTTGGTGTTTTTATTCACATGTTATTTAAGAAATTTTCAAACGTTTATCACTTAGAAAACAAGGTGCCAAAGGCCAACTTGCCCAAGCTGCCATGTCACCACAAATTCAAAGTAATGACCAAACCCAATGGCTAGGGCCTAAGTCTCGACATTGGAAAAGGGACCAACTTGTCTATTTTAAGCATTGAAAACCATCATACCCAACACATGTGGGAAAAAGAAAAGTCAAAGGTGCCCAAAGAGGAAGACTGACGATTTCCAAGCACCTAAAAAGGAGGCCAGTGGTTTTCAACCTTGCACCTTTGGTGCAAAAGGATTAGGCTTTGACCACTTGAGCTATGGAGGTCGAAGGGATATAAAATAGAAAAAAATTTACTTGAAAAATAACAAGAATCCGACTATGTAAAGATATTTAAGAAGGTTAGAGTCTTATTATTGCTTTGTACGGCCTTGGGCCATTATTTATAGGTCTTAGAGATATATTATAGGAAAGCATAGACCAGAGAAGGTGAATTGAAGATTTGTATTGATTTTGGATGCCATTTTTTGTACAAAATTAATGACAACAGTCCTCACTTCGAACGGACCCAAAGACGTAGGCTATTGAAGCCAAACTCCGTTATCAATTTGCTTGTGAATTCTTTTAATTTCTATGATTATTATTTAAATTATGATCTTCATTTAAATTTTGGTTTTAATTTCTTTATACAAAATTAAAGAAAAAAATATAGAAATTGAAGGATCTCTTAAAAGTGAAAAAGTGTTCTTCAGATGTACTACCCTTGTATTTTCAGTTTAAGAATCAGATTTTTAGTATCAGAGCAGTTGTTATTTAACAGTGATTGGTAGTGTATGTTGACAAGGTCTAAATCTCAAAAGGGTGAAGGAAAACTCATTGAGTATAATCCAAATATTGGTTTAAGGCGTGCTTCAAGGATGGCCCAAGAAGAGATGGAATCCAAACAAGCTTTCCACCGAGCCTTCATGTATATGAGAAGCATGGTTGAAGAACTATACTGTGACAAACAAAGAAAGTCCGAGAAAGAAAAAGAAGGTAATTAAAAATAATCAAAAGGTAAATAAACCAAAAAACCTTCTTCATCGGATAACAATAAAAAAATTGTGGAATCTCTTCCTTCACTAAAATTGGATATTAAGTTTGAATTACCAATATTTAATGGCAAAGTTAATGCTAAAAAGTTGGATAATTGGGTCAAGTAGATTGAAGTTTATTTTAGGGTCCAAAATATTGTAGGGGATGAGTCAAAAATTCATTTGGCTACTCTTTGTATGGGAGGGACAAGGCTCATCTAGTAGGAGAGTAAGTTGAAGGATGCCAAGCTTCAAAAGGGTAGCTCGATTTCTACTTGGAAGGAATTTATTGAAGAACTCAGAAAGCAATTCTATCCTTTAGGCTATATGCAATAAGCCATGATGGATAGGCAAAGTTTCAGACAAGGAAAGGGCCAAAATGTTCAAGATTATATGCAAAAATTTAGGAAAAAAGCTTTAGTTTTGAATGTTCCTCTATACACACAAGAAACACTGCAAAAATATATAGATGGACTGCATAGTTACTTAAGATATATGATTCTTATTTTAAATCCCACTAATTTAGATGCATTATGCGTTCAAGCCACTTATTTAGAGGCTAGAGGAAAAAAGAATCTTTTCCTAAAAGTAAGCAGTCTAATGTTAAACAATCCAAAGGGGAAAGTTCATCAGGAAAGGGTAAACATAAATCCACTTTTACTATTAAAAAATAAGGAAAAATATTTTGTAATCATTGCAATAAAAATCATGATGAGTCTAAGTGTTGGAAACTACATCTTGAGTTAAGGCCTAAGAGGTTTCAAAAGAAAGAAAAGAAGGCTAACGCTATGATTTAGGGCTTAGGTTCAGATTTAGGCGATGAAACTAAGATCACAACTATGGAGTTACATAATGATGCATCTTCTTCTAAACCAAATTCTGTGTATGTTGATAAGAAAAGAAATGAATTGTTCCACATTAGAGTTGTTTCAAAACATACTAAGATTGACACTCTATTTGATAGTGGTTCACAAGCAAATTTAATTTCTGAAGAGGTTGTCAAGAAGATAGGCTTACAAACCAATCCCCATCCGAAGCCTTATCCACTAGGTTGGGTGTGTGACAATGCGAAGCTACAAGTCTCACAAACTTGTAGTCTAAGGTTTGCCATCACACCCAAGTTCTTAGATGTGGTTGAGTTGGATGTTGTTCCATTGGACATATCTGGGAATGTTTTGGGAAGCCCATATCTTTATGATAGAAAAGCAATATTCTATAGAGAGGAGAATAAGTACTTGCTTGTTAAGGATGGCATTGAATATATAGTTAGAGCACATCACATTAGAACAAGTCTTTCCTTGGTTACAATAGGGCAAATGAAAAGACTAGTTAATTCAAGCAAGATTTTTTGTCTCATGTTGATTAAGTCTAAGGAAAAAGAATATTCTCAGGCTTTGGAAAAGTGTGATCCTAGACACAAGAATAAATTGGTTGAAATCATTTCTACTTATGATGATGTATTTTAGGATCCTAAGGGCTTCCCCATAAAAGGGGAGTTCAACATGAAATTCAGTTATTACAGGATTCTCCTCTCCCTAACATTGGCATGTATAGGTTTTCAGTGATGGAAAATGAGGAAATCAAAAAATAGGTAATTGATCTATTGGATAGAGGTGTTATTCATCTAATTTCATCTCTTGTTGTTCTGCCAATTATTTTTGTGCCAAAGAAAGATGGCACTTGGCAAATGTGTGTTGATTTTCGTGCTTTAAACAAAATTACTATTAAGAATCGTTACCCTCTTCCTCATATTGATGATTTTTTGGATCAATTAAAACATGCTATTTATTTCACTAAGCTAGATTTCAGAAGTGGATATCATCAAGTAAGAATTAATGAAAGTGATGTGTGGAAAACTGCATTCAAAACAAAATAGGGATTGTTTGAATGGCTTGTTATGCCTTTCGAGTTGTGTAATGCCCCAGCTACATTCATGAGATTGATGAATGATGTTTTTAGACAATTCCTTGATGATTTTTTTATAATATACTTAGATGATATATTGATTTTTAAAAAGTCTTGGGAAGAGCATGTGATCCACATTAAGAAAGTCATGGATGCATTACAGAGGGAAAAACTTTATCTAAAAATGTCAGAATGTGAATTTGGCAAAACCTCTTTGATATACTTGGGTTACATTGTAGGACATGGTGTATTGAAAATTGATCCTGCAAAAGTGGCAATCATTGTTAATTGGCCTACACCCACTAACACAACTGAGGTTAGAAGTTTTCTTGGTGCAATATAGTTTTGGCAAAAGTTTATTGCTCAATTTTCATATATTTCATCACCTTTGCATTCTTTGACAAGTGTGAAACAGGTCTTTCAGTGGGGAGGCAAACATCAAAAAGCCTTCAACACTTTGAAAGAAAAGATAAGTACTGCTCTAGTCTTGGCACTTCCTGATATACAATAACCATTTGAGATCGAGATGGATTCAAGTGAGTATGCTATGGGATCTATTTAAATGCAAGGTAAGAAACCATTTTGCTATCATTCTGAAACATTTATAAGTGTACTAAGAAAATATCAAACTTATGATAAAGAATTTTATGCATTGGTTCAAAGTGTTAAAAAATGGAAAAATACTTAATGGGCAAAGAAACAATAATAAATATAGATCATCGAACCTTACAGTATCTCCAATCACAAACCAAACTACAACAGTCTAGACATTTTCATTGGATGGGTTTCTTAAAACAATTTCATCTTGTGATCAAGTATAAAAAAGGAATTCAGAATAAGGTTGTAGATATGCTATTTAGGCCTCCTATGGTTTTTGCATTTATTCTTTTACAACATGGTTCTTTGTCTCATGAAAGTTATAAAAAACAATATGTGAATGATCTTGATTTTTAGGATGTTTATAAAGACTTGATGAGTAGTAGACAAGTAGAAGAAATAGACTATCATGTACATAATGATCTTTTGTATCATTTGGGTAAACTATGTATTCCTCAAAATGAGAGGGTGCATATGATTAGAGAAGCACATGCTTATCTTATTTTTGGTCATTTTGGAGTTGTTAAAATGGTTGGACATTTGAAAATGTATTGTTATTGGCCTCGTATGTAGGAAAATGTTACTAAATATATAAAGGGATGTACTCTTTGTGCCACAAGTAAACCTAGTAATAGGAAATGAGGACTTTATACTCCTCTACCTGTTCCTACTCGCCCCTGTGAAAGTATATCCATGGATTTTGTGGGGGAGGGGTTGCCTATGACACAAAGAAAACATGACTATTTATATGTGGTTGTGGATAGATTTAGCAAAATGTGTGTTTTGATTCCTTGTAGTAAGCAAATTACTAGCAAAGGCACTGCACATTTGTTCTTTAAACATGTATGGGTTCATTTTGGTTTGCCTACTTCAATTATTTTTATCAGGATTCTTGATTTATTGGAGAGTTTTGGTCAACTTTGTGGGGACTAATGGACACTAAATTAAAAAAGAGCATTGCATTTCATCCACAAACTGAGGGACAAAGAGAGGTTGTGAATCGCAATGTGGTACATTTGCTTAGGGGTTATAGTAATAAACATCCAAATTTATGGGATGAATAATTGTGTTACATACAACATGCATATAACTGGGCACTTCATTCTTCTACTATGAAATCTCCATTTGAAGTTTGTTATGGATACTTGCATAAATCTCCTCTAGATGTTTGCTATGGACATGATACAGCTATTGGTGAACCAAAAGAAGCCATTCGAGCCAAGAAGTTCATTGAACAAATACAACTCATACATCAGACTCTTCGTACTCAATTGGAGAAAATTCAAGCCAAGTATAAAGCCAGGCATGACAAACATCGTATTGATCACTAATTTGTTGTAGGTGATATGGTATGGCTTTACATTAGTAAGGAAAGACTAACAGGTGAAGGTAAAAAGTTGAAACCAATCCGGTATGGTCCTTTTTAGATAACAAAAAAAATTGGTATAAATGCTTTCTAATTAGATTTACTATCTTACATGTAGATTTATTCAGTTGTAAATGTGGAAAGTCTGAAATTGTATGAGCCTCCAATGATAATTGATCATGATGAAAGTCTATCCATTCCTTCTGTTGATGATTTTTCTCCTTAATATCTAACAAAATTACAGGAAGATACTATACTTGACAGGAATATGCGGACTTCATGAAGAGGTAAGGTTGAATATCTTCATGTTGGTCGAAGGGATGTACCCAACCAAGCCCAGTTGGATGGAAGTTAGAAAGGTGAGGGAAAAATACCCTCACCTCATTACCAATTAATTTCAACTTTAGGAGGTCCAAAAGTTCTCAATGGGGAGGAATGATCTAGGCGTATCCATGTACCATTCCATTTTTAAAAGTCTTCAAGTTTTATTTGAATCATTTTCACATCGTAGAATTCATTGAGAGCTTTCTAGTGCTTCTTTTAGAATGAAAAATAGAGTCTAGATGGTTAAGATATGGCTAGTTGAAGACATCTTGCAACAGGGGAAAAAAAGGGGTGTCAAAAGTGACGTGGCAATGTTTAAATATGCCAAGTGGACCAATAGCCATTTGACACGTGGAAAAGTAATTTGATGCAAAAAAATTTTGGTTTGGTGTTTTTATTCACATGTTATTTGAAAAAATTTCAAACATTTATCACTTAAAAAATAAGGTGCCAAAGGCCAACTTGCACAAGCTACCACGTCACCACAAATTGAAAGCAATGACCAAACCCAACTACTGGTGCCTAAGTCTTAGCATTGGGAAAGGGATCAACTTGTCTATTTTAAGCATTGAAAACTATCATACCCAACACATGTGGGACAAATAAAAGTCAAAGGTGCCCAAGGAGGAAGATCAACAGTTACCAGGCACCTAAAAAGGAGGCTGATGGTTTTGAACCATGAACCTTTGGTGTAAAATGATTAATCTTTGACTACTTGAGCTACAGAGGTCAAAGTTCTATAAAAGGGACAAAATTCTACTTAAAAAACAATAAGAGGCTGACTGTGTAAAGAGATTTAGGAAGGTTAGAGTCTTATTATTACTTTGTACAGCCTTAGGCCATTATTTACAAGTCTGAGAGATATATTTACATGCAAAAAGAGATCAGAGAAGGTGAATTAAATATTTGTATTGATTTTGGAAGCCATTTTTTGTACAAAATTAATAAGAATGGTCCTCACTTCGAATAAACCTAGAGACGTAGGCTATTGAAGCCAAACTCCATTATCAATTTGCTGATAAATTCTTTTAATTTCTCTAATTATTATTTAAATTTTGATCTTCATTTAAATTCTATTTTTAATTTCTTTATACAAAATTAAACAAAAAAAATCAAGAAATTGAAGGATCTCTTAAAAGGGAAAAAGTGTTCTTCGGATCTACTACACTTGTATTTTCAGTTTACAGATCACTATATTGATATAATTGGTGGATTAAATATTATTTATATTATTTTTAATCTAATATTTAAAAAAAATAGAAATAAAATGAAATTATCTTTCACAACATTACATGTTTTGGAAAATATTTTCAATAATATTTATTCCATATTACATTGTTTTGCATCTTTAATATTATCATTCACTAGTACTTTTTCCATATTTTAAACTTCATATTTCATTGTTTGGCATCCTTAAATTCATCAATATTTATATTCTTTCACAATAATTTCAAACTTGTTAATTCAACATTTAATAGTTCCAAGTTCCAAACAACTCTCCTAAAATTTATATCCTTAAATAAGATTTGAATACATTTAACTCCATGCTATGTTGTTTCATGCACATTATAAAAAAGTTTATTAAAAGTTAGGCTACATTATTTATGGTCGTTTGACATCAACATACCTACTTTGCTTGTCAAAAATATTCCATGTTAACATTTACATGTGGAAAAAATATTTCATGATAACATTTACATGTGCCATATGCCTAAAAATGAGTTTGTGTAAATATGTTTTAGGGTATTTTTAATATTAGCCTGATAAGATTATAGTATCTATTACTAATTTGGAAAATAATAATGGTTTTACTATGCATGCTTTCTCTTTTTCATTAAGGCTATCCTACCATGTTTACATTAAAAGATAGGGTTCAATTGGTTGAAGTTGCATGTTTAATGAAGAACCACATATAACTGTAACACATAGGAAATACCTCCATTTCTTCCCTGATCTTCTACCAATTTTTTTATTTTGGCTCATTTCTACATGAAGAATGTGAGGTATGAAAATCCTGAGACAATGAATATCATAAGCAAATATACCAAACATAATATTACACCTCCTAAATGTAGATGGAAGATGGCTTCACTTGAGACTGTAAACTACATGAAGGTTATGAAGAAACATGAATTTTTGGCAAATCAAGAAAATAATTTCTTCTCTTTCTTCTCATTCATTTAAGGAATCCAATCTTTTATTTGTTGTTGAATAGTTAATGTGATAGAAATTGTAGAAAATCCATTATACAAAACATATCTTATAAGTATGTGTTTTGAGATTTGCTCTAGAAATTTATAATATTTTCTATTTCTTGTTTGTGTTAATGTATTAAACACTACTGGCAAGGTGATAGGTTAACTATTTCTAAATAAGAATTTTTCAACTCTTGGACCTAATGCCAAATTTAATTTTCCCAATTTCATTCCATCTAGGTCTTCACTCTCTCGTCATAAGATTCAACTCGCTACATCTAAATATTCACTTGGTCAAATCCACTCAAGCACCAAAAATAACAAAAGTGTCTTGATATAAAATCTGAAATCATCATCAACATCCTCCTTTTTTAAAAAAATAGAAGCACCAAGTGACAATCAATCAATCTCTAAGGAGTTGGAGTTTGGATTGTGGGAACAAACTCATCGACTGATTTGACATGAATAGATAGCTATGAAAACTACCAATGATAACCATTTAAAAAACTAGAAAAGTTTACCACTTCATGTACAAATTTCAAAAAAAGTGGTAGTGTTCAATTGTATTAAAATTGAATATCTATATTTTTGTCTCATGTGAGATAAATTGAAAGTGTTTCCACCCCAATAGAAATGCCTCAAACATAAATATATAAAACTCTTCAATTGATTAAATCCAAATTAATATAATAATACAAAGATATGAACATTTTTAATCGTGCTAAGATGAATGTAACATTTATCTACTCTAAATGTTTTTGGACCTTGTTCAATAGTTTTTGCACTATCCAAAACCGCTATAACCTCAAGTGTACTGAATTTATTTTGAACTGGGATATTTATTATCTATATTTGTCTAAAAAAGATAAATTATATATTTATTGGTCATGTTATTTCATTTTAAGCTAATAGCATTCTTTAATATAAAATTTTACCCATTGAAAGTCTAATAACTTTTTTGAAAAAGCTACAAAAAAGTTCGTATACAAAAAATTATAAATGAATAATACTAACATGCTGAGGATTTTCTATGTGTAATTTTTCCTTCAAAAAATGTAAATTATAGACTTAGATATTCATTTATTTCGTATAATTCTTCTATGGATTTTTTCAAGGTAACCATACTATCCATAAGGTCTTCATAAGCACATACCCTAGGATTTGGTATTTTCATTTGCATACAAAGACTATTAAAAGGGTATGTGGGAGGTGGAGGGGAATGAGGTGGAACATTATAAGGACCTAAATTTTTTAATATAGGATGGGTCACCCTACCTCCTCAAATAGTGACCTATCAAACCTCAAGGGATGGTAGCTATAAAAATCTTGGGATAGGAATAAATAAGTCACATATGAAAATAATTGAGACTCTAAATTCATATAATATGTATTATTAATTAAGTTTAAAAATCAACCATCATTAATATTAGTGTTAAATATATTTTAAATTATTTATACCCATTTCATTCCCTGATTATGATGTATATAACATATTATAGGCTAATGTGCAATAGTTTATAGATGTGTCCCATATAAGTTGAAAGTCCTTGTTAAGGTTAGGCCATAATTTGTATATATGAGTCTAATTGGATGATTTATCACACCATCAACATGATAAGTAGATGGGTTGAACCTAAAGAGAGATGTAATAATAAAATGTATCAATTTTTGTCAGGGGTCAATACCATCAAGATCGTTTGAATCTTAACTCCAGTGATATTGACCCAATCTAATATTATTGACCCATGTATAGGTAGGCTAAATAGAAGGCCTAGATGTGTTAGTGGAGGATATTAAGAAGGTTTTAAATAGATAGTGGGTTCATGCATGTGTGTAACATTAGAATGAAAGGACTAGGATAATACCATATAGGTTTGAGACAATGGTGGGTTAGGACCAAATTTGAGTGTGTAATTCACTTGTGGTAAATGTATGTCAATATTGTTATTTTCAAATTATTAATATAATATTTTAGTATATATAAGTACCAAGTTGTGATCGAAGCCAAAAAAGATGGAAATAATTAGTCCTAGAAAAAATGTGCACATCTAGGGCTTCTCTCAAGTAAATGATGTTGATGTATCTCCTCCCATTAGATATTCACATAGAAAGATTGATGTGTTAGGGAATAATAATTGTCTTCTTAGTTTTTAATGTTGGCAATCCATTCCATAAATTTAGAAATTTAAATAAACAAAAAATCATTAAAATCAATTTGAATTTCTCCCCTCAAATTATTCTAATGTGGCCTTCTCTAGGTTTTGGGTTGGATTTAGTTAAGATTAGTGAGGTCAATATTTGGGATAGATCTAGTAGAGAGGTCACCATAGATGCACATGGGGAAGAAAATTTACTGGGGACTACTCCATTTCTTATACATGGGGAGTAACGATCCGAGGCAAAATTATTTTTTCAACATAAGACTCTCCAAGTGGAAAAATAGGTGGTGGAGATGTACCTCCTTGAGTATTATTTAGTTTATATTATGAAATAAATGGAGAGTTTCTCCCTTGTAGGCATATTTCTATGTAATAGGCTAAGATTACTATAATTTTCGAATGAGACGCAAAGCTCTTAGGATGTAATTGATTACCTTATTTTTTATAAGGATATTTATTTGTAATAGGGAAAAATTTATAGAAGTTTCCAATCAGATGGAAATATCTTTGAATGTAATTGATTACCTTATTTTTTATATGATTCAAAATGTAATTTTCCTTTTGATGTTCCATTCTGGTAAATCTCTAAATTATATTTGGATTAATAGATCATGGTTTCATGATAGATTTGAGGTTCATATGTTGCTTTTAGAAGCCAATTTTTGAACCTCATTAAAATTTTTTTTTATGTTCACTATTTTTATTTTGTTTGATCATATTCATTTTATTATGAGAATCCCTTATTCTATCAAATTGGTATAAAAACACTAGTCCTTTTTTATAATAATTGACCCGGTAGCAAATGGATCTTAGTCAATTGTTGGGAGAGTATGTATCATTTGAAATACTTCCCATCATGTGTTTAATTTTATTCATATATATTTTGATGATTTTAGGGCTTGATTTCCTAAGATTGGATACATCAAATAATAAAATAAATATAAATATACATATAAAACCTTTAGAATAGATATAATAGACAAGTGCAAAATATTTAAGTTAAATAAAACTTCTATTATAAATTGACAAGATTCATTTCTCAATTAAAACACAAAAACACTTCTAGAGTGATTTTTACTGAGATTCACTACTCCAATTCTTCTTTGAAAAATACTATATAAGTGACCTAGTTTTATACTAATAAAAATCTCCAGAGATGTATGCTTATTTGAGAGTATCAGTCAGTTACATTAAATGCATTAATGGAGTAAATATAATTAATAAGGCTTATCAAAGTGGATGCCAAGATATTTGGAATAAGAGAATGCACATGTTTGTGATAAGCATGCGTCAAACATGTAGAAAACATAATAAATACATGAAAATGAAATCATATACATAAGAATATTACATAAAAAAGATAAAGAAAAATAAATCTTCCATTTAAATTTAGATCACCAAGTTAGATGTACATATAGGAGTACATGAGTAACTCCTCTCAGGAAAGGTAGTTAGAGAACTAATAATAGAAGAGTTACTCCCATACTAAAAATAAATATTTAAGGGATTTAATTCCTAATCATTTAGTCAAAATGTAACTACAATTACACCTAAGCAATATTATCCATGAAAGTAGGAAAACACTAAATAAGGGGAAAAATCCCATAATAAATAAATACAAGGGAAAATAAAAACTCTACTCTAACACTCCCCTATAAGCAAAACTAAGATTGGTAGTGTAAAAAATAAAGTGCATCCTAGAAACTAAGATTGCTCAGCTACCCAATACAAAGCAATCTCCCATAAATTAAATAAAAGGAGAAAACCACTATGAAAAACTCTTCACCCCAAAAGAGAGACATAGAAGAAGTGAAGATTCTAGAAGGTCTAACCTGAAAATGATTTTATTGTTGAGGTAGAGCACACCCAAATAAGAGGTCATAGATGAATTTAATTTCTCTTAGTGAAGGGTTCAGTAAAGATATCTACAACTTGATATGAAGACTATTAAAATCTCTAGTCGATAACTTGACTATGAATAAGGTTCCAAATAAAATGCATGTGAATCTCAATGTGTTTGGTCTACTAGTGCTAAACTAGATTCTTTGATATCTATATGGTACTTTGGTTGTCACAATAGATGATAGTGGGATACCTAAAATGAATGTCAAACTCATATAGAATCCTTTAAATCCAAATAGTCTCAGTAGTTGTGTTAATAACTCTCCTATACTTTGCCTCTATGGATGATATAACAATATAATTTTGTTTCTTAATAGACCAAGTACTGGGACTAAAACCCAAAGAAAAGTTATATCCTGAAGTGGATTTATGATTTTGAGTATCACCAACCAAATCTAAATCTATAAAATTAGTCAAGTCAACCTCTATGAAAAATCTGTATTGAATCCTAAATCTATAAGAGCCCTAAATTTAGTTCAATATCCTCTTAGTTACTTTCCAGTGCAACTCATGGGGTTCTTGTATGAATATGGAAACAAGTCTAAATGCATATGAAATATTGGGCCTAGTATGAATCAAATAAATAAGGCTACTAACATGATGTTGATTTGAGTTGTATCAACCAAAGGTGTAGAATAGTCAGCATTAGGTCTGACTCCTAATAAAAATGAAGTCAAAGATGGTTTACAATCATCCATGTGAAATTGAGCCAAAATATCAAGAGCATACTTAGGCTATGCATGTGAAATCCCTAAATCAGACTATGGCATATTGATGCAAAATAAGTAATGTAAAAGACCCATGTCAGTCATGTCAAATCTATCCTATAAATCTATCATCACTACTATAATACTTGATGAGGAACTCCTGGTGATCAAAATATCATCAACATAAAGAACTAGTCTAAGTAAAAAATCATCTTACTATAAAAATTATTCATTGGGGTCTGAATGACACTTGGTAAAACCTAAAATAAGGAGGAAGGAATCCATCTTGGTGTACTAATATTAAGGGGCTTGTTTGAGGCCATAGATGGATTTCTTAAGTCTACAAACTAAGGATGAATCCCAAACAAAACTAGGTAGTTGTTCTATGTATATCTCCTCCTTAATGTCTCCATGAATAAAGGCACCCTTCACATATATATGGTGCACATCCCAACCATGTGTTACAGCTATAACCAGTGTGAGTTATATTGAAGTCATGTCTACAATAGGTGTAAAGTTATTTGAGTAGTCAATGCTGGCTACCTATGAGAAACCCTTGGAAACCAGTTGCACCTTATACTTATTGAATGACCTATTTGATGCAAACTTGGTCTAATATATCCACCTACATCAAACCATCTTCCTTACCTTATGAAGTGAACCATTTCAATAGTTTATTTTAATATTTTGATTAAAATATAAAAATGCCTTGGTTGGATTGAGTATCTTCTATGCCAAGGACATACAACATCAATCCCAAGTTTATCATTTCAAATTTTGTTTGAATTGTTGTTTTGAATTAAATGGTTTAAATATTTCATATTTTTATTACTTTCCTATTGTTTTAAGAAATAATTAATAACACCACATTCTAACATTGTTTAATTTTTGCACTTGTGTAAAAGTCTCATTTTAGTCAACTCTAGCCTATTGAGAGAAACCCTTTGATACTAACCTTGAATTTTATTTATGCACATTACCTTTAGAATTTAATTTGGTTGTATAGGCACATTTCACTCCTATCACATCCTTTCCTTTTGAAAGGTTAACTATATCCCATGCTTGATTCTTTTCAATTGAATTGAACTTTTCATTCATGGTGTTAATCCAATTTTCATCTTGGACAATACATTTAAAGTGTACAAGATCAACATATGATAAGAATGTAAAATCACAATGGAAACTTGTATATTCAGTTGCTTGAGATTCATCAAATATTTCCCTTAGGCTTCTTATCTTTCTTGAAGAATAATCTTAGAGATTCTAGAGTTGGAATTGATGAATCATCATTGTAAGTACTTGTTGGTGCATATGTGCTTGGAGTTGAAGGTGATTTAGACATTAATGTTGGAGTGCACATTATGGTAAAATATTCCACTGGGCTACACACATGTGGAGCAAGAGGAACACGTTGAGCATGATTTTATTCTATCCCATTCTCATGAGGTCTACTAGCACGAATAGTAGTTATGTTGTCAATACTTCCATCCCATGCTTCTTCTTCAATGAAGTCTACATCACTATTGATGATAAAAAAAATTGTGATGGGATTGTACAATTTGTAGGCTTTGACCTGCTCATTGTGGCCTAAAAATATATACTTTTCTCCTATGTCATTCTTAGTTTCTTTCTCAACTTTCTTTCCATAAGTGCATAAGTTACACAACAAAAAAATGCATAGATGAGAAACACTATGATTCTTTCCACTCACTTTTTCTTAAGGAACTTTGTTATTTACACTCTTCATTGGGAATCTACATAGAAGATAGACTATGCATGAGATAGCTTCTACCCAATACTCATTTGATAGATGTTTAGCCTTCAACATGCTTCGGGCATCTCGATGATTTTTCTAATTTTTATTTCATCTACACCATTATGTTGAAGTGTATACATTATTGTGAACTACTTCTTGATTCCATTACATTTGTATAAATTCATGAACTCAATAAATATGCATTCTCCTCCTCAATTAGATCACAACACTTTGATATAGTAGTTTCTTTAATTCTAAACTTTAGCCTTGAACTCCTTATATACATTGAATACGTCAAACTTATGATTCAAGAAGTAAACCCTTGTCTTTTTATTGTAGTCATCAATGAAAGTTAGAAAATACAAATTATTATCAATTGAGGTAGATTGAATTTTTCTATAGAGATTTATGTGCATAATATTTAGAGGCACTCTTGACAATAAGTCTTTCCTATAGGAAAATATTTTCTATGCTATTTTCCTATTATGTATCTCTCACATTCTATATTAGGCTACTCGATCAATGGAAAACTATTCATCATATTCTTCTGATGCATTAGCTTCAAACCATTGAATTCCAAATGACCAAATCTTAAATGCCATAACCATGATGGCTTCGTGAATGAAGTCTTATTGGTTGTTTCAACATGTGCTTGAGTCTACAATCTATGAAATCTAGATGTAGGGGGTGCTAAAATAGGAATCTTCAAAGGAAACATTATGTTCCTTGTCATGTAAACTTTTTTAATCATTTTGGTGCTTGGTGGTTTATCCACAATGACACATTCGTCATTCTCAAAGTATAATTTATAGCCTTTATGCACTAAATGGCCTATGGTTAATAGGTTATGTTGTAAACCAGGGACATAGTAGACATCATGGGTGTACTTATTCTCTCCTTGTTTAATTTTAATGGGAATTGATCCTTTTTCCATAATTTAAATTATATTGTCATTACCAAGCTTGACTTCTGAATTGACATAGTAGTTCATGGTTGTAAACATGTCTTTGCTACCAATCATGTGGTTGTTGCATCCATTATCTAAGAACCATACATATTTTGTGCTTTTTTTTAGTACATTATAAATGAGCATGACTATATTTTGACCGATACTAGTGGACTTGTTCTCTTTAGTAAAATTGGTCTTTTGTTTCTTCAAATCAAATGGCCTTTTTTTACATTCATTTGCATAATATATATACATTTTTGAGCAATGTCATTAAACAATAGATTTATCATAGCTTTCACTATGAGAGTGATTGTGTGAATGTAAATTTCTCCTTCCTCTATTATAGCTAAACCTTTATCTCATTGAATTGACTTTGAATTTATATTTGAATGGCTTCTCTAGAGAAGATCCACTCTATCTATTTAGTCTTTGCTCATGGAATAGAAGATCCACTCTATCAACTAATCAATTGACAACTGGTTCAAATTCCTTAAATATTCAATTACTACCACCATAGAGTCAAAATTTATAGGTAGACTCCTCAAAATATTCTTCATGATTTTATGATCTTGAGAGTCTCACCATGAGGCCTTATCTAGTTTACAATGACTACTACATTTCTGAAGAATGAATGTACAGTATCTAACTCTCTCACCTGTAAGTTTTTAAAATCTCTTCTTAGCATCTGTAACTTCAATGTTTTTACCTTCTTCCTATATTGATAGGTGGTTTGTAGATTATCCCATGCTTGTTTTGATATGGTTATTTTTGTAATGTGCATAAAGATGGACTCCTCCATAACTTGTTGAATGAAGAATAGTACTTTCACATCCTTCTTGCTCTCCTTGCATAGGTTTTTGTCTAATTATGATAGTGATTTAAATGCTTACATAATAGCAAGATCTATAATCTCATTCTCGAAGAGGTCCCATATGTATTGTGAATAATATAACGTCTTCATATTTATTAGAAGTCATAGTTCTTGCCATTGAATATAGGAATCAGTGGCTGAGTTATATTGCTGCTTACACTCACCATGGTTGATTGATGCTTGCACCTAGATTTTTGTTGCTTGGAGATGTTCTTGATTGAAAACATGAGGGTAAAAAACAAAGATAGAACATAATGGGGCACTATACCTAAGCACAACTATTGGGTGCTGAGATTAGGTACAAATGTTGAGCATGAACAAATGATCATTAGGTGCTAAAAGTAAGAACTTATACACTTATCCTTGATTATGGTACTTGTGTTGTAGAGAAGTTATGTACTACTACTTGGAAGAGCACATTTCTAAAATGTCATGGTTTGATGAAATAGTGAGCACCTATCTTTAACATAGAATTACGGCATAAATGTTAAAGTGATCCACCACTCTCTAAGATGGATAGACAATAGATATTATTAATCAATTACATTTAATGCATTACTAGAGTGAATCCAATTAGCTAGGATATTTTACAATATGATGTACAAAATCATATTTGTGGGGATTGCAAGTGTTGTCAGATATAAATATGGGTTAGTGAAGTTGATCATCTTACTAAGTAGTCTATATTACATGTGGTTAAACCACATCATCCAACATGGCTTACATATGTGTATTTTTAAGGGTTTCTATTTAGGTGATATTGATATAACCATATTGGAGTTTCTTTTCTTTCTGGGAATTCTTAGACTAGGGGAAAGGTCCTAGTAGCCATGCACCCTAACTTTGGATAATGAATTAAGGTGCCATAACATCACGTTAGATTTCAAAAAATTTACCTATTTTAATATATCATCTTAACTACTTATAACTAAGGTTTCAAGGTCTAGCACATTATATATTTTACAATATAATTGATTTTATCATGAGAGGTCATAAATTATATTTTCTAAACCTATGACTAAAACTTAACCTTTGGAGTACCAATAGTTGTGCATTAGGGTATCAATAATTGAGTATTACTTGTTAAGATGTGATTGGTTACTTTTAATTTTATAGAATAAATATTGAACAAGTATAAGATACTATATATTTAACTTCTGGTGCATTTTAATAGTTTTAGAGACAAATATATTACTTCAATAGAGAACATGTTAACAAAAACCATGTTTGATAATTAGAACATGCACAACTATTGGGACCTTTCCCCTAACCTATGTCAAATCTCAAAAGTGGATTTTGAAATCAATACTTTTTGCTACAATATTTTAGAACATCCTTGTTCAAGAGAAAATAATAGATACTAAAATTTCAAAGGAAGGTCTGGACAAAGTTAGAGATGTGGTGGATGGTTTGATGTTCCTTTCCTCTAATGGATCATAAGATTATAGTATTGAGTTCATGTATTGGGCAATCCTAGTAGGCTTAAAAAGACTCAGAGGGAGATAAGGATAAGAAAATCATAATTTTTGAATCTTCTTATGGGTTGGAGTAGGAAGTATCTCAAAAGAAGGTTGAGGATTGATGAATCTGAATAGAATCAAGGAAAATACTAATAATAATCTGTATTGATTCATATATTTAATGGATAAAACAATTAGATAAAAGATTATAAATAAACCTCAATTTGGAATTGGAATTGACATACAACATTCTAAAATAAAAAAATACTTAACTTACTATTTCTAACAATTGTTATTTTAGTATGTTTTGCATGCTAGCATGAACAATTGAAAATATCTCCACATATCTCCTAAGTAATTAATTTTACCTAATAAATGAATTTTAACTAAATTTCATGTCTAGTTATAAAAATTCACTAATTCTAAGAATAAGAAAAACTTGAAAAATATTAAAATTTAGTTTTGGACCCTCAAATAGGCACAAATGGACTCTAAAAAGTTCTATAAACATCACTAAGAAGATGTAAATGCTCAAGGATGAATCAAAATTTTCAATATAGTCATTTTGGTACAAACGGTATTTCAAACCAAGTTATGGATCAAAATTTATGGCCTCAAAAAGTTTGTGCTCCACATCATTCTCTTATAGTTAAAAAGATCTTAGCTCCTGTGAGTTGCTTTGTTTTTTTCTCCTACCATTTATTCTTTTCAATATTCTTCATCTACCATTCTAAATTATTATGTCCATTGTTCTCCTTCCCATTGTACCAAATACTCGTTATAACTTCCTTACCTTGTTTCACTATTTTTAATCTAAAACTTGCACTATTTTTTTCTTTCTTCTTCTTCTTTGATAATTGTTGCTACCAATATACTTCTTCACCTTCTTACACTTAACCATATTTCAATGAAAAATATATAATATAAAACATTAAATACTAGAGAAATATTAAAATTATATGGTAAACTCACCTCATAAGCATTGTCATTGATTTTATTCACAATTCTACATGGAGCGATCTTCTTGTACTTCAACTTGTTGTATGTCCATGTTGGAATTTTTTTTCCTCAAGTAAACCATCACTGAATCTCATTCTTAAAATAATTTTGACCTTCTTCTAACATTTTTTTCTACTTTATATTTTTTATTACTTTCATGTATATTTTTACTCACTTCTTCTTACAGCTGTTCCATATCCTCTGTGAATTATTTTGCATCATCACTGAATCATTATGTAATTATTGACTACACCAAAAATAACACACCCATAATATTTATCTCATAAACCATTTGAAATGTTGATTTTCATTTTGATCTATTCATTGAACTATTAGATTTAAACTCATCCTATGGTAAATCCAAGTCCCATTGCTTGGGCTTCTCTTTAACTATGCATTTCAACAAATTTCCCAAGCTCCCTTTTTATAAAATATGTCTATTCATCTATTTGTGGGTGGTATGCACTATTGAATTGTACCTTAATTATCATATTTTTCTATAAAATCCTCCAAAAATGACTTAGAAATTTTGTGACCCTATAACATGTAATGCTTTTTTGAACACCATGCAATCTCATAGCATCCTTAAGAGATAGTTCTCTAACTCTAATGGAATCATTGGTTTTATTACATGCAATACAATGAACAATCTTAGAAAACCTATCTATAACAACAAAAATTGAATCATTGCCTCTTTTTCTGATTGGTAACCCTAACATAAAGTCCATACTTAAATCTATCCATAGTCCTCTTGGAATTGGTAGTGGCATGTACAACCATGTATTATGTGCAATTCCTTTAGCTATATAATATATCCTTCACCTTGAAACATATCTTGTAACATATTTCTTCATCTTTAGCAAATAATACTTTTTCTCTACCAAAGTAATTGTCTTTGTCTTACCAAAATGTCAAACCAAATAACCACCATGAAACTCTCCAATAATATTATCCCTTAGAGACCAAACTAGATTAAATAATTATTTCCCCTTGAAACTATAACCATCTTCTATAAGATACTCATCATAAATATTACTTGTCTCACCTGTTAGTGAATTCCTACATTACTCAACTATCTTTCTAAAACCTAGATCAATATCATATATTTTATAGCCTTAAATCTAACGACTTCACTCACCATAGTAGTTAACAACCCAACTCACCTACTCAAAGCATCAAATCCTTAATTTCTCTTTCTTTATTTATTCTTTAAAATAAAATAATATCCTTATAATAAATACACCACCTTTGTATGTCTACTATTTAACTTCTTTTGAGCGTTCACATAATTTAATGCCTCATGATCTATAAATATGGAGAAATTCTTAGGCACCGGGTAATTCCTTCAATGTCTTAATCTTTGTTCTATGGAATAAAATTCAATTCATATGTAGAATACTTCTTTCTTATCTCATTCAATTTCTTATTAAACTATGCTATTGAATATCTTTCTTGACTCAATACAACACCAATTCCCGCACGCAAAGCATAAAAATCTAATTCAAAAACTTTTTAAAAATATGGTGATGCTAACATAGGTTTTTCTATAATTATCTTATTAAAATTCTCAAATCTTTATTTGTTGTTCTTGTCTACACAAATTATTTTCCATTAATGCAATATGTTATTGGTGCAACAATACTACTAAAATTTGTAATTTTTTATTAAAAAAAAAGTTGTTAAACCATGAAAAATTCTTACCTCTGTAATGATCTTTAGAATACGACACCCAATAATTGTGTTTATGTCTTATTAATCTATTCTTCCACTATCTATTGATATTATAAATCCCAAAAATATGAAACTATTCTGCATAAACTTATAATTATTCAAATTTACATAGAGCTTATCATTTGTTTATATGTCTAATACCACTCTCAAATAACATAAATGATCTTATTTAGTCTTAATTAATATCAAAATATCATCAAAACAAACCACCACAAACTCACCAATATAATATTGTAGCACTATGTTTATCACCCTCATAAATATGCTGGATACATTAGATAATCTAAATAACATCACCCTCCACTCATATAATCCATTCATAGTCTTAAACATTATTTTCCATTCATCTCCATCACAAGTCTGAATCTGATAGTATCCACTCTTTAGATCAATCTTGGTGAAGTATTTTACTCTTACAAACACATCCATCATATCATCTAAATGAGGTATATGAAATCTATAATTGACAGTAATTTTACTTAATACTCTAGACTATCCACACACATACTCCACCCTTTATCTTTATTTTGAGTTAGTGATTTTGGTGTTACACACGGAGTCATACTCCCCATTACTAGACATTTTCTCACCAATTTGATAACCTATTTATTTAATTATATATGTTCTATTAGATTCATCCTATAAACTATTTGATTTGGTAGAGGTGATCCTAGAATCAAATCAATATGATGTCGAATTATCTCTATGGTGGTAAACCATTCGATAACTCATTAGGGATAAAATATACATATTCTTTCAACACTGATTCTACTTTTATTGGTATCTATACCACTTCTATGCCTTCTTTATTTATTACTAATTCATATCACTAACTTATCATCTTCATGTCTTTTAAAAATTCTTTTGTGGATAACATTATTTTTGCTTTCCCTTCTCATTTAAGAGGTAATAAAACTAAATTTGTACCACCTTTCTAAAAATTATGTGTTCTTCATGCCATTCCTAAATTATTTTTTAGTTAAATTACTAGGGCCTTCCCCATAACAAACGGCATGCATCCATTGGTATACCATCACATTATATTATATCCTTGAATGTTTTTCCAATATAAAACTTGATTAATCACCTTTAATCTACTATAACATCATTTCCTTTCTTAAACCATGAAATTTATTAAGGATTAGGATGTTTTTCACATTGTAAACCTAGTTTCGCAATCATGTCCTTAAAAACTATATTCTTATAACTACAACCATATATAACTACCTTGTATATCTTACCTCGTGAAGTGCACCTTGTTTGATAAATATTTATTCGCATCCATGCAGCACCACCTTATTTATTATGAACCTATTCTTTCCTTAGAGCAATCATTACTCTCTTTATCATGAGATTTTCTCCAAAATGTACTATTTCAACTTCAATATTTTATTCTTATGTCTCATCTTCAACTAAATTTACTCTTAGGTGATCTTTTTGTCTCATTTCTTGATCTTGGTTGTGTGGACACTCAAACACTCTATGCTATTATTTTCCACACTTTTAACAAATGTAAGACTATTGCTGATTTAGAAACCATCCTATACTACCACCATAGGCTCATCCTCTCTGAAATCATCTTCTTCTTTATTGGTATTGAAACCTTTGTCTGTTATGATCTTAAATTTATTCACCACATGATGATTTCCCTCTACTGGTATTAAACCCACCTCTATTGGTATTGAATCTACCTCATCTCATTATTAGAGGGGATTGTCCTCTTCTTGGCCTAATACTTGATGATGTTATAAAATTATGTCTATTTTATTTTTATTCTTCCTTAAAATTTAATCTATAATCCTCCTATATGTAAAGTATTCTATGCATGCTTAGTTTATATTGAATGGAAAACTTCAAACCAATTACATACCATTTAACGATAAGTTCTTCTATTTTGTCATGATCCACTCATATGGAAAACTTGTAAAACTCATATGTATATTCCTATATACTATGATCCTTTTGCCTTAAATTTTGGAATCTTCTAAATAGAGTTTCTGCATAATCCACAAGAATATATTTCTACATTAGCTTCCTCTGAATCTTTTTCCATGAAATATTCTTATCTTTACATTTTTGTGTCTCTTTTTGTAGGTGATCTCACCAAATCATTGGATGACACTTAGGTTCAGTGCATGAAAACTTTACTTTCTTATCTTATCAAATATTTTTAAATTTAAAAAGTGTCTCCATGTTATTCATCTAATATATCAACTCCTCTAGTTTTAAACTTCCTGCATAATGTAGAATGTCAACTTTAATTCATTCATTCCTTTCTTTTAAAACCCTAACCATCATCTCTTCCATTTATGATGATTATTCTTGTTCTTCCTCTTCTTATTTAATTTCATATTCATGATCTATTTACTTCTAAAGACGTGTTGATTTAGAAGCTATCCTCTAGTATCATGATAGCCTTATCTTATTTTAAATCCTCTTCTTATTTGTTGGTATTGAAACTCTTGTTTATTATCTTCTCACCTTTTTTTACCACATTATTATTCTCTTCTAGTGGTATTAAACTCATCTCAATTGGTACTGAATCCACTTCATCTCATGATTGGAGGGGATTTTCATATTCTTACCCCAATACCAGATGATCTTATAAAATTATATTTATTTTGTTTTCATTCTACCTTCAAAACTAATTGATAATCCTCCTCCATGAAAAGTATTCTATGCATGCTCAATTCATTTTGAATTGAAAAATTTAAACCATTTACATACATTCCAGCCATCTATTCTTCTATTTCATCATGATCCATTTGTATGGAAAGCTTGTAAAACTCATCCATATACTACTACATATTGTGATCCTTTTACCTTAAATTCTACAATGTTCTGAATAGGCTTTGTATATAATCCACAAGAAAAAATTTCTTCCTTATTTTCCTTTCCATCTTTTTCCATGAATTTATCTTCTTTTTACCTTTTCTCTATCTCTGTTTCTATACATGATCTCACCAAATAATTTCATGAACCTTCAATTTCATGCATGTAAATTTTAATTTATTATCTTTTCTCAGAGTATTCCATTCAAAAAAATTATTTGAGTTATTCATCCATTCTTTCAACTTGTATGGTTTTAAACATCCTCCATAATCTATAATGTCAACATTGATTACTTTGTTCCTTCCCTATAAATACCTAACCATCCTATCCTACATTGATGGTAGTTATTCATATTGTTCCTCCTATTGCTAAATTTCATCTTCATGATCTATTTTTTACTCTGCATCATCTTCTGCTCTCCTTTATATTTGGTTTGTGATAATTTTAGTTAATTTTTATCGTTGTCTTTATCACTTTTACATAGTCCTATTAATTTTATAAATTCATCTTCATCCTCTCATAATCTCTTACACCTCTAATAATCAAACTTGTTCTAATACCAAATAATCAACTTGAATATTATTAAGGTAAAAAACACCAATAGACATAGTACAATGAACATCTAAACTAGTATACTGTATTTATTCGTATATTTGATGAATGAAATAATTTTATAAAAGAGCATAAATAATCATAAACTCATAATCAGAGTTGACATGCAAAATTTAAGAAAAAAATAGACCTGCTATTTTTAGTAGCTACTATTTTTAGTAAATTTTGCATTAAAAAACATTTATAAAAATCTCCACATATCTCTTAAACATTAAAATTAAACTAACAAATGAATTTTAATTGAATTTAATATTTCGTTATAAAGATGTGCTAATTTTAAAAAATATGGAAAGAAATAAATAAATATTAAAATTCAATTTCAGACCCTTAGATGGTCACCTATAGCCTTTAAAAAGTTTTTAAAATAACTATAAGTTGATAAATAAGCTTAGGGTTGAATTTAAATTTTCAAGATGATCATATTTATGCAGATGAGATTGAAAACAAAGTTACAGATCCAAAGTTATTTCCTTGAAAGTTTAGGCTCTACATTAATGATGTGATGGATATCATAAAAATATACACCATCTCCCAAACAAAATAATTTATTAATGAAAGATAATCATAAAACTCCAAAATTTAGAGGACATACAAAAGAAGTGTATATATTCTATCTTTATGCTATGAATTCTATTAATGTAAGCATTCAATGGATGATGGAGGCCCTTTTTAATCTTATGGGAAGAAAACTACAAGCTATGCAATGCTGGGTTATTTTGACATGCTAATGAGACATGTTTTAGATGTATGGTGATCATGTCATTAGAATTTTGTAGATTATTTTGGGTGTCTAATCTCTTTTTTGAAATTTGGGAACTTTCAATTTTTTGGTTTTCTGTGTTATCTAATAGGTTTTAATTTTGTATACATATTTTAAAAAATAAAATGGAGGCGGACCCCAAAAGTAAAAATTAACTAGAAAAAACTAGAAAATAACCTATATATAATGTTTTTTTCAGCCATTGCACATAACCTTTCACAACCATTACCAAGTATATTCTTTAGACAATACCCAAAAGGTTTATAACAACTACCTAGAATCTTCTACAACTACACAAAAATTCCATGGACATGATCTAGATTATTTTTAAATTATGAGTGTAAACACACTTAGCCAAAAATTGATCAAGATGTCACATCAAGAGATCACCTACCCTATCTTTAAAAATAATTTTTTTAAGGTCATTTAAAAGAGTTGTCCGAAGGCCTTCAAAGCTTCCATCTGTAATATGTCTAACATAGTTTTCCTTCCTCACTTATTATTTATTTTAGAGGAATTATAAACTAATGGTATTTCATAAATCATTATATGGCTAATATTATTAGGAGTAACTTGAGCTAAAGGGTTCCCTTCTTCTATATATAAAATAAAGTCATCCTCTACCTTAGAGTAGATTTAGGTAGATTTTAAAGTACGCACATATTGCCTATAATTTTAGGAATAGAGAAAACCCTCCTAATCTATAGAGCTTATTTCCATATTGATAACATACTTCATGAAAGAATAAATATGAAAATTTTAATAATAAATCAACTAGGATTTTTGTATAGAAGATGGATCCATTACTACAACATATACAACCTCTACTATGAAACATGGATATTTTGTTATAGTTCCTATAACTTTTACTCTATAATCATAATACATTGTTTGAGAACATATAACATTTTTTTATATAAGTTGAATTATTTGTTTCATAAATTGGATCCTTCATTACAAACCTTGTAAGCTTTGTTGTAAAAGCTAGATGAATTTCACTTAACATAGAGACAAATTTTTGTTTTGGATCCAAACTTCCTTCTTATAATAACTCATAAGGGGATCTAAAAAACTAATTAATTGCATCAAATTTAACCATTTGATGATGATAATATACCGCTTTCCTCCAAGTCTGATGCCTACACATTTTATGCTTATTTTATATTAATTAAACCATTTTTTCCCATGAAAACATTGTCATATGTCCCATGACAAAACATGATCTAAAATTGAATGCTACTAGTTAATATGCCAACTATTGTTTCTATGTAATATTTCTAATCTTGATCAAAATATCTAATAAAATGCCATCAAAGATAGATTTGAAAATATATCTTTTAAAAAATATGTTGGGAATGAAGCTCTTCCTACTAAGGAATAAAGGTGCACCTTCTCAAGGATTTTCAATTTACTTAACAAATGCGAACATATAGTATTGTAGAGGAAATATAGGCATCCTAACCTAGAAAAGAGTCACCAAGAAAGTATCAGTTAAAATATTAAAATATATAAACTAATGTTTCATGTAAATATTATTTAAATTGCATAACCAATACCCTAAATGTAAAATATTGTCTTTGTCCTCTTAAAACCACATATCACAATAAAAAAATCCTTTAATACATTCATAAATTAAGAGTTATTCAAAAGAAAAAGAAGCATATTAAAAAATTAGATGTTGTGATATCTAAGAATTTTGATTAACTAGATAAGTCCAAAACTTATGGAATCTATAAATAATCCCAATATTTGTAAATTATTTGTTTTCCTCCATCACCTTTTTAAACTAAACCTCATACATCTTAAATACGAGGGGTCATTTCAGATGCCAAGATGAAGGGAATAGAATGAGGGACCTAGTGCTTGAAGTACCTTCTCCTGAAAGGTTTTCCCACCCACCAAATATGCATCAATTTGTTAAAATATAGGGTTGACAACATTTTGTAAAAAATTATAGTACCATTGTCCATGGTTTTGCTAAACAATTTTTTTTTTTGAGAATTAGAAAGCAATTTATTCCACCTGAATTTAGCATTAGCTCTAAGGGTTTTAGGACCAAACACAACTTTTTCCAAATGGATTAAGAGGAACATTGGAAGACAAGAAAATTTAAGAAGAATTAAATCACATCACATTAGGATCCCATTATTTTATTCCATGAGAAACAACAAAAGTTTGGGATAAAGTAGATCCACATAAAATTATGAGCATAAAAAATAAAAAAATGATGTAGAATATCTTTCCAAGATTGAGCATAATTAGTGAAACAGTCAAATGACTCATATATGTGTGATCCAATAATGGAATAAGATCTTTGCAAGGACTCTGATCCAAAGATTCCCTTCTCGAAGTTGCTAAAACTAGATATCAATAAAGCATGAGAGTTTATATATGTTGGAGATGTCTCTAGAGAAATTGGAGAAATGATGGAATTATGAAGGCTATAAAAGCTATATGCACTTGAAATAACATGCTTTCCATGAGCATAAATAACACAAGTATTAAAAATTTATATGCATCTTCATGTTAGAAGAGAGAAAGTCATTCCTATGGATCAATTATTATTAAATAGTCAATTGAAAATATTAGTAAACATAAATCTTGATATATGTAAATATTATATACAATTCAAAATTTAATAATAAATATAAAATTTATCAATAAAAAAATAAATATGCATAAAGTTAAATATATAAAATCTAACTATAGATATTTATTTAATTTAATAAATATAAAAATATTACAATGTCTTTTCATATTCATACATATCACCTCAGTGTAATCATATTGAAAAAATTAGTAAAAATAAGAGGAAAGTGTTTTATAAAAATTATGTTGATTTGATTAATTCATCGATGTTTTAATCAAAATTTTCAATCCATCATCAGAGCAACTTAACTATACATAATTTAACTAGATAACTTCATGATGTTACTTTAATTTGATTAATCCATTGATATATCAAATGAAAACATGTCATACATCATCCAAATATTGTATGGTCTATTTAATCCATCAAAATTGAAAATCAAAACATGAAATTTATCATCAAGGTATTGTAGGTTACAACATGCTCATGACATATCACATGTTGTAATCTAAAACAATCATATCAACCCAGGTTTTCCTAAAAATCCTTTCTTTATATTTTTATCGAATGTGGAAGACTCAATTATTCAATTTAGAAAACTAATAAAAAAATTCCATGAATTCCAAACACTTAAAACTTCAATATTTACATGCAAAAATAAATCTTCAATAATTATGTGACCATTTATAAATTATTGTAGTGAATATAAATGCATGGAACTCTTCAAGTTGTTCAAAGAATTGATATAGACTCACTTGAGCCAATAAAAAATATTTTAAGGTATAATAACCCATTACTTAAAAATCATATATAAAATATAAATCAAAATCAAACACACTATAAAAAAAAGCTATAAAAATTCAAAAAATATATAACTAGCAGTTGCCCCAAGGGTACAAGTTACTCCAGGAGTATTTTTTTTATTTATGTATGGGATATTGGAGTCTATGTGGAAAGATTTGGGATGGGTTCTTCAAGGAGCTGTACACATGCATGATTATTACTAGGTGCAACCATTATCAAGTTTGACACAAGGATCGCATATTGTATATAGTGAAATGTTTTTTGAGGTAACATATTTCAGAATTAAATATGACATTTTTTTATTAATGATCATAAATATAATGGTGAAATGATTAAAATGAATATATATATATAGAAGTTAATGCAATATTTATATATATTATCTACATTATGAAGTTATGAACTATTGTTATGCCCTTCTTAGAGCTATCTATTGAGGGAAAATAAGAGTAATTTCTATTCAAACTCAAATACTAAAAACCTAGGTGAAATAAATTTTGGCATCTACATGTTACAAACATTTATCATATGTGGTTCAGTTGAACCCTTAGTACTCATTACATACCCACATGGTAGTATGTGACCTTAGGTGGTTAGATGTTTCTTTGATGATTGACCCCACTCAAACTCTTTTTTTGTTATTATAAGTGTTGGGGGATTTAGGATTTCTATCAAATTGAAGCTAAATCTAGACAGAAGGCATATGTCATGTCTGTATTCTCTATATACCCTATTTAACATGTCAATGTGGGTCTATAGTGGGCTTGTCACATGTCACATGTCATCATTGGTCATGGGTACCTAGTCTGTCAAATCTTGATTGACAAAGGGGCCATGTGGAGGTATTTTGCTCGTTGGGTAGACCTAAGTTAACATTCCTTGACTATTAGCAGATCAATGTAGTTTTCTCCTATTGGGTCCTAGTTTTGTAATCTATGACAAGGTCGGGTTAGTATCACTTATCTCATAGGCTAATTATAGCATTGCTATTGATTGTAATGACCCAGGTTGATTATCCCTGACTATAAATGGGTCTATAAGGTGGTTCTACATTGGGTCTTACCCTATGAACTCTGTTGATGGGATTGACAAGCGATGGTGACTCTAAGGTTTCAAGACACAACCACATGTATACTATTGTGGTCAAAATATTAATTGTTGATTTATCAAGAGTCATTCCCTATGATTTATGTATGGTTATACACTATGACATTTTGATAGGTCTTTGTATTGCCCACCATGTGTATGGGTTACTTTTCATACTCGATTAACTCTTATGATAAGCATTTCTCCTACTTGAGTGAAATTATATAGAAATTTAGGCTATATACTCGGTTCCATGTTATTATAAGCAAAAAATTAATTATTATTTTTCTCTACAATGCACCTACGATAAGAATGATCACCATGGTAATTTCTTGTTTCAATACCTAGATACGATTTCTTACAAATCAAGCATGGATGTATTGAGGAAAACCCATCTATTTTCTCACAAGAATCTTATTTAAGGTCTCATAATAGCACCATCAATAATTGGGGGTCATTATTTGTTGTATGTTCATGGTAATCAAGTCACCAGGTGCATTTATTCAATTTTTGTGTATTTTTTAGCTTAAATGATCCATTTTATTTGATTTTTCACGACCCATGAATGTCTGCAATGATCATAATATAAAAATTAATTACTAAATTATTGGAAATGTTATGTATAGTCTTATTTGTTACAAATGGAAATAGTATATTATGTACATGTATAACTATATGAAAGAGACCAATAGATCTAAATGATCATATTTATATGGATATCAAAATGAAGAAGATGTGGCTCTAGGTGAATAGTAGTATGGGTGTAATCATATGATTGTAGGCAATTTTTCAAACATGTTTTCAATATCAAAAATGAACTGTACATTTTTTTAAATTTATTATAATTTTTGTTTCCAATATATTTAAAATAATGCACAATCTACATATTTAATCTTATATAGATGTAGATGTAGATGTAGATATAGATGTAGATGTATATATAGATGTAGATGTAGATGTAGATGTAGATGTAGATGTAGATGTAGATGTAGATGTAGATGTAGACATAGATATGTTGAGAATAGACTAATAACATTTTTATTAATGTACATGTCAAATGGTTTTAGATATTGCAATCTAAGATAAGAAGTTAAAAATTTCAAAGTAACATCTCATTCGACATCGCCCCTCATCAAATGTAAAATAATGTTTAATTAAGGAACGTATGACTAACGATATAAACCAATGAGTTAAACCCCATGTTTATTATTATTATTTAGTTAAATAAATTTTTTAATTAAGTATACTTTACTATATTTGTTCATATATTATAAGTTAATTAACTAACCAATATAATCTAATTAGTTGGACTGTGTGCCTAATTTCACATGTTTTACATTCAATTATCAAAACCATGATATAATCAATGAGCTCATTCATTTTATATATTATTTGTAGATTATAAAAATATATATTAAGTTTATATTTAAATTTATGATACTTCATATTAAGAAAAAAAATTATAATTTCTTGATTTTATATATATATATATATAAAATCAATGAGCTCATTCATTTTATATATTATTTGTAGATTATACAAATATATTATGTTTATATTTAAATTTATGATACTTCATATTATATATATATATATATATATATATATATATATAAAATTTCTTGATTATAAATTATTTCAATCAATTAAATGTATTAATTTAAGTCATTTCATTTTTAAGTTTTAAGTATTATATATTTATATAGTTATATATATTCTAAAGGATTTCAATAAGTAGTATGTGTATTAATGATGTCAGTTTCAGTTTCAAGTTTATTTTCAAGTTTTATGTTTATTATCCATTTTATATTGTTAGGGCAACAACGATAAATATTACATTATTATTTATCGGTATTAGATAATACCGATTCCTTCCTCGGCGCTTTTCAGTTAGCTATCTTTAGTTGACTATTTTGTATATATTGCTTCTGTTTATGAATAAAATTTGTTAAGTTCATTTTATATCCTCTCCGATCTGGCAACACTGGTATCAGAGCAGGGATCCTTGATGGAAGTTTAGCCATGAGAGTCTTTATGTTGCATACGGCTTCCTGCACGGATAGTGATTATCATTCATTTTCTTGCATTCTACAGTCCTGATTCGACATCCATTGAATTCACTCCATGTTGTATCATTTATGTCCACATGCTAAGACATTCAGTCATTGCGCAGCTTTCTTTTTCTTCTTTGTCATGTACTGATCATCCCAAATTATTTGGAGCTTAGATTGATTTGTATTCTTATTCCAGGTTCTCCTATTTGATTCCATCGCATATCTCCTACATTAAGCACCCCAGCACATAATCTTACCGTAAAGCTAAACCATCTACACTCAGATCTGGAGTGTTCGTCGACTCGTCTTTATCCAGCAACCTTTCAATCTCATTGATGTCTTTTGTTTCACCTCAGCAGCCCGACGGACATGCATTTGGTTCGTTATTTTTTTGCATTGATCGACTCTCTGACATTTCATTTGTGTATGTTGCATCCACATTTGGTTTTGAAGAGTTAAAAGGCCATTCAAACAGACCTTCGTGTATTCCTGGCATCATCTCAGAAGACTCTTAAAGAGCGTACAATTTATCTCCATCTAATTGTAGATAATTTCAACGTCACTTTAGCCATTTGATCCCTATATCTGGTTTGTTTCTACTGTATTATTCATTGCAACTATGGCTTGGGTCTTGGTGACTATTGGGAGCTCGATCTGCATGATCTTGTGCTTTACACTATACTTTTTTGATGTCTTGTAATAGGATTGGTCTATATTTAGTGTGTCATCTCTACATTTATAATCGTTTAGTTTAATTCGAGTGTGTTCAAAAGCGTGGAAACTTGACAAGTTGTCATGTTTTGGCATTTTTGTGTAAATCTGACAGTTCGTCTTTGAGTTTCCAGCCTATCCGGTCCAGTCATTCCATAGTTTAGTCTTGACATGTTTTCTTGGTTTAAAGCTTAATATATTATCTTGTTAAGTAAGTTTTTTTTCCCCCCCTCTTATGACGTAGTCTTTTTTTAATAATGTTTTTAAAGTGGTCACGTATGTGTCAGTATGAAAAGTTTGTAAAATGTCAAGTAAGTAAAAAAAAAAATTAAAATTAAAATTGTAAGGATGTAATATTGCTTGTAAGTGACGTTTATTGAGTTTCATCATCATATTCACTAATTAAGTAGTGATAATTGAACACTGGAGGATACATAGAGGTTGAAGGACAATTGAAAATTTCTCCTGAGTCATTTACAATGGGGTCGCATCAGTTTTATGGTGACATTTTTCAGTGTGTTTATTTCATGTTGTGTGTGGTGTGTCTTTTATAGTGCAATGTGGTTTTCAATAAAGTTACTAAGCATTATTTTCTAGTTTGGTACCCACTAATGAAGAACATTGTGGGAAACAAAAGCACTAAAGTAGTGCTTGGTTCTTGGAAAAGGGTTTGTGGAAATCTAAAAAACCACCGAAGTGTATAAAATAGTCGAGAGCTCATGTCACCTCTAGGTTCGTGGTCAACCTCCAACCAAAAACCATATATGGGTTTGTGGTAATCCAAGAAATCACTGAAGGTGTCTAGCAGAGAGATGTACTCTTGTCACTTCTAGGTTAGTTGTCATCCTGCAAGGAAAAACCAACATGATGCCAAGCCCATGAAGGCACGGACATGGCATGCCACTTCAAAGGTGAGCAAGCTACACGGAGAGTGTGAAACCTTTTTGTAGTGTTTGAATTAAGGTGGGAGAAGGGGAGTGGTGGGGCGAGGGGCGGGGGCGGCGGGGCGGAGGAAGGTGGGAAAAGAGGCAGAGGGGTCAACTATTAGGAATATGATGTTTGTAAACATAATTTAATAAGGGGGAGAATGTTGGCAAAACAATGATAAATATTACATTATTATTTATCGGTATTAGATAATACTGAATCCTTTCTTAACACTTTTCAGTTAGCTATCTTTAGTTGACTATTTTCTATATATTGCTTCTATTTATGAATAAAATGTGTTAAGTTCATTTTATATCCTCTCCGATCTGACAACATCTATTTCTAGTTTTCAATAAATTTTAATCATTTTAAGAGATTTATTACATGCCTTTTTTTCTCAATATTGTTTATGTTAATGTATTATTTTGTATTATATCAAATCTGCCCTATAGAGCTATCATCACTACTGAAATAGCCGATGAGGAACTCCTCATGATCAAAATATCATCAACATAAAGGATTAGTCTTAGTAAAGAATCATCCTACTATAAAAAGTATTCATTGGGGTTTGAGTGACACCTTGTGAAACTTAACATAAGGATAAAGGAATCCATCTTGGTGTACCAAGACTGAGGGGTTTGTTTGAGGCCATACATGGATTTCTTAAGTCTACAAACTAAGGATGAATCTTGAACAATACTAGGTAGTTTTTATAATGTAGATCTTCTCTTTAATGTCTCCATGAATAAAGGCACTCTTCACATATAAATGGTGCACATCCCAACCATGTGTTGTAGCTATAACGAATGTGATTTGGATTGAAGTCATCTTTGTAATAGGTGCAAAGGTCTTTGAGTAGTCAATGTCAGCTTCCTATGAGAAACCCTTAGCAACCAATCACACCTTATACTTATTGACCAACCCATTTGATGCAAACTTGCTCTGATATATCCACTTACATCAAACCATCTTCATTACCTTATGAAGTGAAGTCAAATCGTAAATGTGATTTTTTATCAAGAAAGACTATTCTTCCTGCATAGCACTATCCCACTCAAGTATGCCTGAAGCCTCTCAGAATGTCTATGAAATTGAAACCGAAGAAATTAAATCAAGTGAACCACTTTTATAATCTAATCAAGTACGTGTATCATCTATTGTATCCCTTACCTATGTTCCTGTACTCTGAAGTGTTTGCCTTACCTAAAGCAGTCTGGATGTGGGTGATTCAAGTAATAACTCCTCATCCTATGAAACATTAATAGAGGTGTATGTAAAATACCCCACATCACTACTTTCATTTTAAAAACTAGAAAAAGAATAAGACCCTAGATTAGCAATCTACTCTAGATGATCTGTGTCAAAAGAAGAATCATCAAGTTTAAGTGAATCTGATAAAATAGAAGAAGTGTCAAGTATTGATTCTTTGGGACTCTCCTAAAAGTGAATAATTCTCTTTATGAACAACTCATGTATGGTTGGATGTAGAAGGCATGACCCATTGACACCATCTAGATACCCTATAAAGATACAAGGATTGGACTGAGGTTCCATAGCATTGTGTATATTCATTGGTATACATGCCATAGATGGAGATCGAAAAATCCTAAGGTGCTCAAAATTTGGTTTCCTTCCATGCCAAACTTTAAAGGGTGTTATGCCTTTAAAGCTTTGTGAGGAACCTTGTTCTAAATATAACAAGCACAATTAATGGCTTCAACCCAATACTAAGGTGTCAAGGACTTAGAGTGAATCATATAGCTAGACATGTCTTTCAAAGACCTATTTTTACATTCTATAACTCTATTATTTGAAGGAATATAAGTAACTATCTATTACAAATCAATCCCCTATGTGGTGCAAAACTGATCAAATCTATTGCTGACAAATTCACCTCCATTGTTAGTTCAAAGAACCTTGAGGAATTTCTTAGATTGTTTCTCAACATGTGCCTTAACCTCTTGAAAATATTCAAACACCTCAAACATTTACTTAATAAATTAGACCCATGAATTTCTCAATAAACAATTAATGAAAGTGAGAATGTACTTAGCCCTTGCAAAAAGATAAATTGGAAAAATGCTTAGATACATCACTATGTACTAACTCCAATGCTTGTGAAACCCTCCAAGATTGTCCTTTGACAAATTTTACTTAGATGCTTTCCAAGAGAACACCCCCCATAAAATCCATTAGAGAATTAGACTAGAGGTAAGTCTATAACCATGTGATTTTTACTATGTTGTTTAAGGTATCAGTAATTAATGTAGGCAAACTACTTATGCCATAATATTATAACTTCATATGAATGAGTCAACAATGCTGTCAAAGAAGAATTAGGTGGAAAATATGAGAAAGTATATAGCATGGCTTGATGATCTTCACTACCCACTACCACTATAGTATCACTATGCAACTCCGTAATGATAACTAAATATGATATAAATTCAAATCTCATTCCTTTATTGATATGAGTGATTTGATACACTAATAGGAGATTGATTGAAAGATAAGGGACACTTATAATGTTATTGAATGTTCCTCCTTCCCTTTTAAAAAACCCTCTCCCTACAAATAGTATGGAAGTGTCATCACACAGACTGATATAAGACATGTTAAGAAGCTCTAATGTAAAAAAATCAACTAGTGAAGAGCTGATATGATGAAAAGCACCTGAGTCAATGACCCATGAAGATGTTGAAGCTACAACTACTACAAGATCCTTGACCTTTTCTTTCTCTTTCCCCTTGCCCTCTGCCTTAGTAGAATCTTGGGTAGATGAATTTTTCTTGATGGACTTGGGAACACATTTGTTGTTCTTCTCTGGGAGATGAGTTACGTGATATATTTGCTTGTTCATACACTTCCTTTCATCATGTCCATTTTTCTTATAAACACTTAAACATTCTCTTTCTCAGATTTTAATCTTGGTTTTTGTAGAGGTTGATTCTTTCTTCTTCTCTCGATCCTTAATATTCTTGTTCTTATATTTCTTAAAAGCCTTTTGTTTTTAAATCCCAACAATTAGGGCTTAAGGTTTTTTGGACATCGATGTGACCATATGGATCAACTTGTATTTCTCCTTAGTTAAGTTGGTAATGAAAGCATCTAAAGAGGACATTTTCTATTTAGTGTCCAAAGTACTTTTAGTGGCATGAAAAGTAGAGACAAATATTGAATAGTCAAGACCTAGTTTAAAGAGTATATAAAGAACAAGTTAGTCATCTTATTTCTTTATCACACACTCTTTCAAATTTAATCTCAAGGATTTGAAGTTAGTGAAGAAATCTTGGTGGGTATCAAATTTACAAGGACTTAAGATAATGAGTTTAATCGTAAGCTCAGGACCACTCATCACATTTTGATCCCCAAAAAGTTTAGCTTTAATGGTCCATACATCATGAGGTGATTTGATAGATTCTAAGTGAAATAAGAAATCAGGTTTAACTCCAGGAACATGCCATTATTGACTATAGAAAGACATAATAGCCTATAGGCTTTATCACTATGGTTCTATCACTTAAATCTCTCTTCATCTATGATAGGTTAAGTTTCATCACCCATGATTATCCTATACAAACCCTTACTCAAAATGATTTCCATCTTGATTTTACATTCATGATAATTAAAGAGAGTTAGCGGGTTGATTGAACTTGAATACATCAGTACAAAAATGAGTAGTAGTGCAAATTGAAGTTGGTATAGAAATAAAATTGTAAGCATAATGAAAAGAATGACCCAAAAGAATATTGCAAATACATGATCAAAAGATGTTGGACTTAGTTGATAGTGTGTCATGAGAAATCAATGCAAAGAATCAAAAGGTTAGATTTTGCAAATAAAAGAGGGAATTGGAATCAATCAATAATGCATCCAAAAAGGCAAGTACAATATGAGCAAGTGAAAAAAATGAAAAACACTTTCTTTTTAAATATTTCACGCACTATACTATTATATGAAAAATAATAAAAAATCTCCACTAAAAATATTAAACTCAACCAATCCTCTTATGCATTACTTGTGTATTAAAATAAAAGTAGCATATTTTCCATTATTTTAAATTAAGCTATTAAAAAATGAATTTTTCATGATAAATACATAGGGTAAACTTGAATATACTTAGCTTGTTTTCAAAGAAAATTTCAATCCTTTAAAATAATAGAATTCTTTTATGATGCTTCTTGACTAACTAACACACAATGGAATGGTAGTTTTTACTAATCAACTTTGAGAGTAGTCTTTATAGGTTAAAATGTTGTAGCTACATGTATAAAATAAATGTATAAAAAGGGTCGAACATACAAAACTAGTAAAGGTTGAACAAAGGTGAATAATTTACAGAGGAGATGAGGATGTATGGAGGCACACAATTTTTTTTAGAAATATGTACCAAGGCATGAAAAACACACTGTCACAAAGAAACCAAAGTAATTAATTTAATGGTTGCAAATGAACTAGTTATGCAAAAACGATGACTCCACCAAAAATAGAAAAACTCCCATAAACAGATTGTGAAAACTAGTTTTTATTTGCAAACAAAAAATATCAAGATTTCAAATAAAAACTAAAAGTATTATAAAACTAGATAATTAAATACCAAAGTGGTTCTAATATCATATCAAACCTAACACCAAGAGCTCTGGATCAAGTAAATACATAGTTTTGTGATAGGCATAAGTCAAGCATGTAAACAACATAATAGATGCAAGAAAATGAAATCACATACATGCTAATATTGTATAAACAAGATAAGAACAAAAATAATCTTCCATTTAAAAATAGCTCACCAAGAGAGAAGCATATATAGGAGTGCATGAGTAACTCCTCTTGAGAAAGGCATTTTGAGATCCAATAGTATAAGAGTAACTCTCATAACTGAAATAGTCATTCAAGGGAGTTACCTCCTATTCATCTGGGCAAAATGTAACTCCAAGTACACCTAAATAATATTGTCCATGAAAGTAATAAAAATACAAGTAAGTGTAAAAATTCTATAATAAATAAATATGAAAAAAACCCTAGTCTAAAAGGGGTATTTTCGATATGGTATACAAAAGAATATTTATATGGATTATATGTGCTAGTAGATATGAATGCAAGTTGGTGAAGTTGATCTTCTTACTAGAAATACTAGATTACACATAGTTAGGTGACACAATCCAACACTCCCCCTTAATCTAGACTACCAAAAATATATGTAACTCCTATGCATTATTTTTCATATAATCAAAAATATTCTTCTATAATGTCTTTGTAAAAATATTGATAAATTAATCTTGAATTCTAAAAAATTCAAGAATGATCTCACCATTATTGATAATCTATTGAATGAAGTCATATATTATGTCTATATGTTTGTTTCTCTTATGATACACATGATTCTTGGATATCACTAGAACTGAATTATTATCACAATAAATCTTGGTTGCTTTTTCTTGACTATGTCCTAAGCCCGATAAAACTCTTCTCATCTAAATTCCCTAACATACCACTGATGAAACTACTATATATTCTTCTTTTATAGATGAAAGAAAAATAATCAACTACTTATTGGATGCAAATTAAACTACATTTGATTTGATATGAAACATATAACTAGATGTGTTCTTCTTATCATCAATGTTTCTTACATAATCACTATATATGTAGCTAGTCAATTTGAAATCTTCTAGTGGTGAATACAAGATACCATAATATCTTGTAGTAGCAATGCATCTTAATATTATTTTATTTACCTTTCAATGCAATTCCTTTAGTTTCTCCATAAACCTTAAAATAAGGTTAACTTCATACATAATATCATGTCTTGTGGTTGTTATATGCATTAGGCTGCTAAAAAGTTTCCTATAAAAGGTTAGATCAACATTGAATCCTTTATCTTCTATTCTTGTATTTAATATCATAGCTATTTGGGTTCGTGCAAAAATTCTTTTAGAATATTGATCCTTTTCAAAAATTTATTAAAATATTTTGATTAAAATCTAAAAATGCCTTGGTTGGATTGAATGAATTCTATGCCAATGAAGTACATAATCAATCCCAAGTCTATCAATTTAAATTTTGTTTTCATTGTTGTCTTGAATGAAATGGTTGAAATATTTCATTTTTGTAATAGTTTCTTATTGTTTTGAGTAGTAATTGATAACACCATTATAACATTATTTATTTTTGCACTTGTGTAAAAGTCTCATTGTAATCAACTCTAGCCTATTGAGATAAGCCCCTTGATACTGCCTTGATTTTTATTTCTCCACATTCCCTTTAGCATTGAATTTGGTCCTATATACACATTTCATTCCTATAATAGCCTTTCCTTTTCAAAGGTTGACTAGATCCCATGTTTGATTCTTTTCAATTGAATTTATCTTTCCATACATGGTGTTAATCCAAATTTAATCTTGGACAACATATTCAAAGTGTACAAGATAAACTTATGATAATAATGAAAAAACACAATGGAAACATGTATCTTCAGCTGGTTAAGATTCATCAAATATTTCCCTTAGGCTTCTTGTATTCATTGAAGAATGTTTTAAGCATAATCTTAAAGATTATATAGAGGTAACTGATGAATCAACATTTTAAGCACTTTCCAGTGTAGATGTGCTTAGTGCTGAAAGTGATTTAGACATTGATGTTGGATTGCACATTGTGGTAGAAGTTGTCATTGGGCTTCACACATGTGGAGCTGGAGGAATGTATTGAGCATGAATTTCTTCTATCCCATTCTCATGACATATACCAGCACCAATAGTAGTTATATTGTCAATACTTCCATCCCATGCTTCTTATTCAATTAAGTCTACCTATATGTTGAAGATAAATTTCTTCTTGATGGGATTGTATAATTTATAGGCTTTGAACTACTCATTTTAGCCTTAAAATATACACTTTTCTCCTATGTCATTCTCATTTTCTTTCTCAACTTTCTTTCCACAAGTGCATAAGGTACACAACCAGAAAATGCACAGATGAGAAACACTATGCTTCTTTCCACTCACTGCTTCTTAAGGAACTTTGTTATTTACACTCTTCATTGGGAATCTATTCAGAAGATAGACTATGCATGAGATAGCTTCTACCCTATACTCATTTGATAGATACTTGGCCTTCAACATGCTTTGGACCATCTCGATGATTATTCTAATTTTTGTTTCATCTACAATGTTATGTTGAAGTTTATACCTTATTGTTCACTACTTCTTGATTCCATTACCTTTGTAGAAATTCATGAACTCAATATATATGCACTCCCCTCCTCAATTAGATCATAACACTTTCATATAATGGTTTCTTTACTTCTCAAATTTGGCCTTGAACACCTTATATACATTAGTTATGTTAGAATTATGATTTAGGAAGTAATCCCATGTCTTTCTATTGTAGTTGTCAATGAAATCTAGAATTTAAAAATTTCTATCAATTGAGGTAGATATCATTTGTCTATAGAGATCTATGTGCATAATCTCTAGAGGCATTCTTGCGCAATAAGTCTTTCCTATAGGAAAATATTTTCTATCTTATTTTCCAAGTACTTAGTTCTCACATTCTACATTAGGCTACTCAATCAATGGAAAACCATTCACCATATTATTCTAATGCATTATCTTCAAAACATTGAATTTAAAATGACCAAATCTTAAATGCCATAACCATGATGGATTCAGGAATGAAGTCTTGACATTTGTTTCAATAGGTGCTTGAGTCTACAAGCTATGAAATCCATATATAGGGGGTGGTAAAATGTGAATCTTCAAAGGAAAAATTATGTTCCTTATAGAGGAAACTTTTGTAATCAGTCTAGTGCTTGGTGGTTTATCCCCAATGACACATTTTTCATTCTCAAAGTATACTTTGTAGCCTTACTACACTAGATGGCATATGGTCAATAGGTTATGTAGTAAACTAGAAACATAGTAGACATCATGGGTATAATTCTTCTCTCCTTGTTTAATTTTTATGAGAATTATCCTTTTCCCATAATTAAAATCCTATTACTAAGCATTATTTTCTAGTTTGGTACCTTCTGATGAAGAACAATGTGAGAAACAAAAGCTTTAAAGTAGTGCTTGGTTCTTGGAAAAGGGTTTGTGAAAATTCAAGAAACCACTGAAGCGTATAAAATAGTTGAGAGCTCCTGTCACCTCTAGGTTCATGGTCAACCTACAATAAAAAACCATATGGGTTTGTGGTAATCCAATAAACTACTGAAGGTGTCCAGGACAGAGATGTACTCCTGTCACTTCTAGGTTAGTGGTCATCTTGCAAGGAAACACCAACGTGACACCAAGACCATGAAGCAACGTAGATGGCATGCCAATTCAAAGGTGAACAAGCTATATGGAGAGTGTGAAACCTTTTTGTAGTGTTTAAATTAAGCGGGCTGGGAGGTGGGGTTGACTATTAGGAATATGATGTTTATAAAAATAATGTAATAAGGGGAAGAATGTTGGCAAAACAACGATAAATATCACATTATCATTTATTAGTACTAGACAATATTGATTCCTTGGTGCTTTTCAGTTAGCTATCTTTAGTTGACTACTTTTTATATATGGCTTCTATTTATGAATAAAATGTGTTAAGTTCATTTTATATCCTCTCCGATCTGACAACATCTATTTCTACTTTTCAATAAATTTTAATCCTTTTAAGAGATTTATTATTTTCCTTCTCTTTTCTCCTTAATTTTTTTGTTAATGTATTATATATTATTATTAATATAATATTATAACATAGTATCTATTACTGTAGTATTGATAGTATTGTAATATTATAGAAATTATATGTTAATATAATATAATTATAATGGTAGATGTGAAGCTTTATTGTTATAATTAGTAGAGTTAATATTATTTATATTATTGTTTAATTTAATCTATAAAAAAAATTAGAAATAAAATAAAATTTGAAAATATTTTCAGTAATATTTATTCCATATTACATTGTTTTGCATCTTTGATATTATCTTTCATCAATATTTTTTTATATTTTTAACTTCATTTGATTGTTTGGCATCCTTTAACTTCACCAATATTTATATTCTTTCCAACTAATTTCAAATTTGTTAATTTAGACATTTAGTAGTTCCAACTTCCAAACAACTCTCCTAAAATTTATAGCTTTCAATAATATTTGAATACATTTAACTCCATGCTATGTTGTTTCGTGCACATTACGCAATGCTTTACTAAAGGTTAGGCTACATTATTTATGTTCACATCAATGTATCTGCTTTGTTTGGAAAAAATATTCCATTATAACATTTACACGTGCCATGTGCCTAAAAACGAGTTTGTGCAAATATGTTTTAGAGTATTTTTATGATTACGCCGATAACATTATAGTATCTATTACTAATGTGGCAAATAGTAATGGTTTTACTATGCATGATTTATCTTATGCATTAAGGCTATCCTGCGACATTTGCATTGAGAGGTAGGTTTCAATTAGTTGAAGTTATGTTTCTAAAGAAGAACCGTATACAACTGTAACATAGAGGTAATACCTCCTTGACGTTTCCCTGATCTTTTACCAAAATTTTCATTTTGGCTCATTTCTACATGAAAAATGTGAGGTATTGCAATCTCGAGAGAAATAATATCATAAGCAATTATACCGGAAATAAGATTACAACTACAAAATGTAGATGGAGGATTGCTTCACTTGAGATCGTAGACTGCATGAAGGTTGTGAAGAAACATGCTTCTGGCAAATCAAGAAAATAAAATTTTCTCTTTTTTCTTTATTGATTTTAATAAACCATCTTTGATTTGTTGTTGAATTGTTAATGTGGTAATAATTATGAAAAATTCATTATATATAACATGTCTTATCAATATGTATTTTGAGCTTTGTTTTAGAAATTTTTAATATTTTATATTTTTTTGTATACTAATGTATTAAATAATACTGGTAAGGTGATAGGCTAACTATTTGCAAATAAGAGTTTTACAATTCGTACACTCAATGCCAAATTCAATTTTCCCAATTTCATTCCATTTGGGTCTTCGCTCTCCAATCATAAAATTCAGCTCGCTGCAACTAAATATGCACTTAGCCAAATCCCCTCTCAAGCCCCAACAATAACAAAAGTGTCTTGATGGGAAAGCCCAAATCACCGTTAGCATCCTCCTTTTGGTCAGAAATGAAATTGTCAAGTGAAAATTAATCATGTTGGGAGTCTGCGTTGTGGGAACAAACTCACTGATTGCTTTGATAGGAATAGTTGCCTATGAAAACCGTCGACAAAAACCATTGAGCAAACTGGATATGTTTACCACTTCACACACAAATTTGTAGGATAACAGAAAATAAGCCAAGAGTATTTAAAAGATGTAACCAAAGACATTCAAAGAAATAAACAAATAGTTTATGAAGTGGTAGAAGTGGCTTCTTTGGCCTGTTATATTCCTTTTAGTCATGATGCCAAACCTTTAAGTAGAGATTCCTCAAAAAAAATCTTAAACAACATGAACCATTCATATTTTTATCTTTCTATAATGTCTCGCTTTTTAGAGCCTTCCAATATTTTGGGAACTCCAACATTCTTGGAGGATACTTCCATTCTCAAAATTGATATTTTGACAGAGTCACCATGCCGTTGAAGTTGAGATGAATCCATTTGTTCTTTGTGGGAGAAATTTTGACAACTTTTGGAAAAACTCACTATTCATCAAGTACTATTCACTAACACTATTCACCTGTTACTATTCACGCAACACTATTCATGGATGACTCAGTTTGGTGATGTGGCATGGCATAGTTTTGAGGTGTCTTTTGACATGTGGCATTGGCCCACATAACATCTTTGGCATGTGTAAAGGTGGATAGATAGTGACTTTGGCACATTTTTCTACCTTGACTACATGGGAGGAATTTGAAAAACATGTGGAGAGCATATCTCGACCAAAGTAAAAGAATATAGAAGCTTATGGAGCCAAAAGTCTAAGATTCACTTTTGACTCTTCCATATGAACCAATTTGTCAAAGTTGGGCATATAAATTCAAAGCATGGGAGACAATCAACCAATGTATGGCACAATTTTCTCTTGCTTGGCTTTCAAGTCATCTCCCTAGGATTTTGTCACATGTGGGAGACAAGTATGGCACAATTTTCCTCTTACTTAGCTTTCAATTCATCTCTCTTCCCTTCCATTGTAAAATCTATAAATTAGAGCTCTCCCCTTTGATTACAATATATTTTATAAAATCAAACCGACTCCATCCCTTTCCCCCTTTTTTAATATTGAACTTATGTTCAATCCTTCCTCTCTCGTTATAGAGTTGTAGCTAATTTTGGTGGTCAAATATCCACCCTAGTTAGTATTGGCCATTCCATATAGGGATAACATTGGAGCTTCATCACAAGAATACCATTTTTAGTGGTGGAAGACCCTCCCTAGCTAGGTAGTTGTAGTAGATAGTAGCATGGTAGCAACAGACTCAATGTATTGTGTGCTAAAATTCAAAGTTATTGTTTGTAAGTGTGTTTAAGTTGTATTTCATAGTATGTTGTGCAAGAGTTATGTTTTTATATGTAGTCACTCCTTAATCTAAATATATGCCAGTTTCCATTTCATGGTGTTTCACTATAGTATCAAGTGTATGTGGTTTATATGTGTATTTTAGTTTTAAATTCAATTCCATATATGTGTTTGTTTGGGATCTTAAATACTAAGTGAGTTCCTTAGTCCTTTATTATGTGTTGTCATATTTATGTTTTGATTATAAATCTAAAGTTTGTTGTCTTAGATGATTTATTAGGAGGTGGAATTTATCTGTGTAGTTTGGATATTTGAGAAATAATTGTGTGTGAGAGAGAGTTTGTGTTATTAGTTAATAGCCTAGTTCAGGATATTAAACTATCCTTACGAGTTTTGGAAATCCTTCAATCTCTTTACAAAAAAGTAGTAAAATAAAATAAAGGAAGAAGACATGAGAATCATCCATTATTCAAACAAATAGTGACTTCTTAGAGTTTGGTACTATTATAACAAGCACCCACTGCATATTGGTACTATTGCTAATATTATGGCATAATATCTATTAATGTAGTATTGATATTATCATAATATTATAGAAAGTATATATTAATATAATATAATTATAATAGTAGATGTGAGGCTATATGATCCAGGTGGATCCATGTACCGTTCCATTTTTAAAAGTTTTCAAATTTCATTTGAATCATTTTCACATCGTATAATTCATCGAGAGCTTTCTATCACTTCTTCTAGAATGAAAAATGGAGTCCAGATGCTTAAGATATGGCTAGTCGAAGACATCTTGCAATAGGGAAAAAAAAGGGGTGTCAAAAGTGACGTGGCAATGTTTAAATATGCCAAGTGGACCAATAGCCATTTGACACGTGGAAAAATAATTTGGTGCAAAAATTTTTTGGTATGGTATTTTTATTCACATGTTATTTGAGAAATTTTCAAACATTTATCACTTAGAAAACAAGGTGCCAAAGGCCAACTTGCACAACCTACCACGTCACCACAAATTTAAAGTAATGACCAGGCCTAACGGCTAGCGCTTAAGTCTCGACATTGGAAAAGGGACCAACTTGTATATTTTAAGCATTGAAAACCATCATAACCAAAACATGTGGGAATGGCTTGTTATGCCTTTCGAGTTGTGTAATGCCCCGACTACATTCATGAGATTGATGAATGATGTTTTTAGACAGTTCCTTGATGATTTTGTTATAGTTCACTTAGATGATATATTGATTTTTAGCAAGTCTTGGGAAGAGCATGAGATCCACATTAAGAAAGTCATGGATGCATTACGGAGGGAAAAACTTTATCTAAAATTTTCAGAATGTAAATTTGGCAAAACCTCTTTGATATACTTGGGTTACATTGTAGGACATGGTGAATTGAAAATTGATCCTGCAAAAGTGGCAGTCATTGTTAATTGGCCTACACCACTAACATGTACATAATGATCTTTTGTATCATTTGGGTAAACTATGTATTCCTCAAAATGAGAGGGTGCACATGATTAGAGAAGCACATACTTCTCTTATTTTTGGTCACTTTGGAGTTGTTAAAATGGTTGAAAATTTGAAAATGTATTGTTATTTGCCTTGTATGTAGGAAAATGTTGCTAAATATATAAAGGGATGTAGTCTTTGTGCCACAAGTAAACTTAGTAATAGGAAATGGGGAATTTATACTCCTCTACCTATTCCTACTCGCCCTTGGGAAAGAATCTCCATGGATTTTGTGGGGGAGTTACGTATGACACAAAGAAAACATGACTATTTATATGTGGTTGTGGATAGATTTAGCAAAATGTGTGTTTTTATTCCTTGCACTAAGCAAATTATTGGTGAAGGCACTGCACATTTGTTCTTTAAACATGTATGGGTTCATTTTGGTTTGCCTACTTCAATTATTTTTTATCGAGATTTTTGATTTATTGGAGATTTTTGGTGAACTTTGTGAGGACTAATGGACACTAAATTAAAAAAGAGCACTACATTTCATCCACAAACCAAGTGACAAACGGAGGTTGTGAATCGCAATGTGGTACATTTGCTTAGGGGTTATAGTAATAAACATCCAAAGTTATGGGATGAACAATTGTGTTACATACAACATGCATATAACCGGGCACTTCATTCTTCTACAATGAAATCTCCATTTGATGTTTGTTATGGATACTTGCTTAAAATTTCTCTAGATGTTTTCTATAGACATGATACAGCTATTGGTGAACCAAAAGAAGCCATTCGAGCCAAGAAGTTCATTGAACAAATACAACTCATACATCAGACTGTTCATACTCAATTGGAGAAAAGTCAAGCCAAGTACAAAGCTAGGCATGACAAACATCGTATTGATCACCAATTTGTTGTAGGTGATATGGTATGGATTCACATTGGTAAGGAAAGACTAACAGGTGAAGGTAAAAAGTTGAAACCAATCTGGTATGCTCCTTTTTGGATAACAAAAAAAATTGGCACGAATGCTTTCTATTTAGATATACCATCTTACATGTAGATTTATTTAGTTGTAAGTGTGGAAAATCTAAAATTATATGAGCCTCTAATGATAATTGATCATGATGAAAGTGTATCCATTCCTTCTGTTGATGCTTTTTCTCCTAAATATCTAACAAAATTACAGAAAGATACTATACTTGATAGGAATATGCGGACTTCATGAAGAGGTAATGTTGAATATCTTCATGTTGGTCTCAAAGGGATGCACCCAAGCAAGACCAATTGGATGGAAGTTAGAAAGGTGAGGGAAAAATACCCTCACCTCATTACCAATTAATTTAAACTTTAGGAGGTCCAAAAGTTCCCAGTGGGGAGAAATGATCTAGGTGGATCCATGTACCATTCCATTTTTAAAGTCTTAAAATTCTATTTTAATCATTTTCACATCATAGAATTCATCGATAGCTTTCTAATGCTTCTTCTAGAATGAAAAATGGAGTCTAGATGCTCAAGATATGGCTAGTTGAAGACATCTTGCGACAGGGGAAAAAAAAGGGGTGTCAAAAGTGACATGGCAATTTTTAAATATGCCAAGTGGACCAATAGCCATTTGACACATGGAAAAATAATTTGATGCAAAAAACATTTGGTGTGGTGTTTTTATTCACATGTTATTTGAAATTTTTTTGAACGTTTATCACTTAGAAAATAAGGGGCCAAAGGCCAACTTGCACAAGATGCCACGTCACCACAAATTCAAAGCAATGACCAAACCCAATGGCTGGCACCTAAGTCTTAGCATTGGAAAAGGGATCAACTTGTCCATTTTAAGCATTGAAACTGTCATACCCAACACATGTGGGACAAAGAAAAGTCAAAGGCGCGCAAAGAGGAAGACTGATGGTTCCTAGGTGCCCAAAAAGGAGGTCAGTGGTTTTGAACCTTGCACCTTTGGTATAAAAGGATTAATCTTTGAACACTTGAGCTATGGAGGTTGAAGTGCTGTAAAAGGGACAAAATTTCACTTGAAAAACAAGAAGAAGCTGACTGTGTAAATATATTTAAGAAGGTTAGAGTCTTATTATTGCTTTGTACAGCCTTGGTTAGAGTATTTGAGAGATATCTTTACAGGAAAAAAGAGATCAGAGAAGGTGAATTGAAGATTTGTACTGATTATGGAAGCCATTTGTTGCACAAAATCAATAAGAATGGTCCTCACTTCGAACGGACCCGGAGACGTAGGCTATTGAAGCTGAACATTGTTATCAATTTGTTGGTGAATAATATTAATTTCTTTGATTATTATTTAAATTTTGATCTTCATTCAAATTCTAGTTTTAATTTCCTTATACAAAATTAAACAAAAAAAATCAAGAAATTGAAGGATCTCTTAAAAGTGGAAAAGTGTTCTTTGGATGTACTACACTTGTATTTTTAGTTTACAGATCACTATATTGATATAGTTGGTGAAGTAAATATTATTTATATTATTGTTTAATCTAATATTTAAAAAAAATTAGAAATAAAATGAAATTATCTTTCACAACATTACAAGTTTTGGAAAATATTTTTAATAATATTTATTCCATATTACATTGTTTTGCATCTTTAATATTATCATTCACCAATACTTTTTCCATATTTAAACTCCATATTTCATTGTTTGGCATCCTTAAATTCATCAATATTTATATTCTTTCACAATAATTTCAAACTTGTTAATTCAACATTTAATAGTTCCAAGTTCCAAACAACTCTCCTAAAATTTATATCCTTAATAAGATTTGAATACATTTAAATCCATGCTATGTTGTTTCGTGCACATTATAAAAACGTTTATTAAAAGTTAGGCTACATTATTTATGGTCATTTGACATCAACATAGCTACTTTTGTTGGCAAAAATATTCCATGATAACATTTACATGTGGCAAAAATATTTCATGATAACATTTACATGTGCCATATGCCTAAAAATGAGTTTGTGTAAATATGTTTTAGGGTATTTTTATTATTACCCTGATAAGATTATAGTATCTATTACTAATTTGGCAAATAGTAATGGTGTTACTATGCATGCTTTCTCTTTTTCATTAAGGCTATCCTACCACGTTTACATTAAAAGGTAGGGTTCAATTGGTTGAAGTTGCATTTTTAATGAAGAACGACATATAACTATAACACATAGGAAATACCTCCATTTGTTCCCTGATATTCTACCAATTTTTTTATTTTGGCTCATTTCTACATGAAGAATGTGAGGTATGAAAATCCTGAGACAAAGAATATCATAAGCAAATATACCAGACATAATATTTCACCTCCTAAATGTAGATGGAAGATGGCTTCACTTGAGACTGTAAACTACATGAAGGTTATGAAGAAACATGCATTTTTGGCAAATCAAGATAATAATTTCTTCTCTTTATTCTCATTCATTTAAAGAATCCAATCTTTGATTTGTTGTTGAATAGTTAATGTGGTATAAATTCTAGAAAATCCATTATACAAAACATATCTTATAAGTATGTGTTTTGAGCTTTGCTCCAGAAATTTATAATATTTTCTATTTTTATTTGTGTTAATGTATTAAACACTACTAGCAAGGTGATAGGTTAACTATTTCTAAATAAGAATTTTGCAACTCTTGGACCTAATGCCAAATTTAATTTTCCCAATTTCATTCCATTTAGGTCTTCACTCTCCCGTCATAAGATTCAACTCGCTACATCTAAATATGCACTTGGCCAAATCCACTCAAGCACCAAAAATAACAAAAGCGTCATGATAGAAAATCTGAAATCACTATCAACATCCTCCTTTTTTTAAAAAATAGAAGCACCAAGTGACAATCAATCAATCTCTAAGGAGTTGGAGTTTGGATTGTGGGAACAAACTCATCTACTGTTTTGACATGAATATCTAGCTATGAAAACTACCAATGATAACCATTTAAAAAACTATAAAATTTTACCACTTCATGTACAAATTTCAAAAAAAGTGGTAGTGTTCAATTGTATTAAAATTGAATATCCATATTTTTGTCTCATGTGAGATAAATCTAAAGGGTCGCCACCCCAACAGAAAAGCCTCGAACATAAATATATAAAACTCTTAAATTAATTAAATCCAAATTAATATAACAATACAAAGAGATGAACATGTTTGATCATGCTAAGATGAATGTAACGTTTATCTACTCTAAATGTTTTTGGACCTTGTTCAATAGTTTCTGCACTATCCAAAACTGCTATAACCTCAAGTGTACTGAATTTATTTTGAACTGGGATATTTATTATTTACACTTGCCTAAAAAGGATAAATTATATATTTATTGGTCATGTTATTTCATTTTAAGTTAATAGAATTCTTTAATATAAAATTTTACCCATTGAAAGTTTAATAACTTTTTGAAAAAGCTATAAAAAAGTTTGTAATAAAAAATTTATAAATGAATAATACTAGCATGTTGAGGATTTTCTATGTGTAATTTTTCCTTTAAAAAATGTAACTTATAGACTTAGATATTCATTTATTTCGTATAATACTTGTATGGAGTTTTTCAAGGTAACCATACTATTCATAAGGTCTTCATAAGCACACACCCTAGGATTTGGTATTTTCATTTGCATACAAAGACTATTAAAAGGGTATGTGGGAGGTGGAGGGGGATGAGGTGGAACATTATGAGGACCTTAAATTTTTAATATAGGATGGGTCACCCTACCTCCTCAAATAGTGACCTATCAAACCTCAAGGGATGGTAGCTATAAAAACCTTGGGATAGGAATAAATAAGGCACATATGAAAGTAATTGAGACTCTACATTCATATAATATGTATTATTAATTAAGTTTAAAAATAAACCATCATTAATATTAGTGTTAAATATATTTTAAATTATTTATACCAATTTCATTCCCTTATTATGATGTATATAAAATATTTTAGGCTAATGTGCAATAGTTTATAGATGTGTCCCATATAAGTTGAAAGTCCTTGGTAAGGTTGGGCCATAATTTGTATATATAAGTCTAATTCGATGATTTATCACACCATCAACATGCTAAGTAGATGGGTTGAACCTGAAGAGAGATGTAATAATAAAATGTATCAATTTTTATGAGGGGTCGATACCATCAAGATCATTTGAATCTTAATTCCAGTGATATTGACCCAATCTAATATTATTGACCCATGTATAGGTAGGCTAAATAGAAGGCCTAGATGTGTTTGTGGAAGATATTAAGAAGGTTTTAAATATATATTGGGTTCATGCATGTGTGTAACATTAGAATGAAAGGACTAGGATAATACCATGTAGGTTTGAGACAATGGTGGGTTAGGACCAAATTTGAGTGCATAATTCATTTGTGATAAATGTATGTCAATATTTTTATTTTCAAATTATTAATATAATATTTTAGTATATATAAGTACCAAGTTGTGATCGAAGCCAAAAAAGGTGGAAATAATCAATCCTAGAAAAAATGTGCACATCTAGGGCTTCTCTCAAGTAAATGATGTTGATGTATCTCCTCCCCTTAGATATTCACATAGAAAGATTGATGTGTTAGGGAATAATAATTGTCTTCTTAGTTTTTGATGTTGAGAATCCATTGCATAAATTTAGAAATTTAAATAAACAAAAAATCATTAAAAGCAATTTGAATTTCTCCCCTCAAATTATTCTAAGGTGGCCTTCTCTAGGTTATGGGTTGGATTTAGTTAAGATTAGTGAGGTTAATATTTGGGATATATCTAGTGGAGAGGTCACCATAGATGCACATGGGGAAGAAAATTTATTGGGGATTACTCCATTTCTTATACATGGGGAGTAATGATTTGAGGCAAAATTATTTTTTCAACATAAGACTCTCCAAGTGGAAAAATAGGTGGTGGAGATGTACCTCCTTGAGTATTATTTAGTTTATATTATGAAGTAAATGGAGATTTTCTCCCTTGTAGGCATATTTCTATCTAATAGGCTAAGATTACTATAAGTTTCCAATGAGATGCAAAGCTCTTAGGATGTAATTGATTACCTTATTTTTTATAAGCATAGTTATTTGTAATAGGGAAATATTTATAGAAGTTTCCAATCAGATGGAAATATATTTGAATGTAATTGATTACCTTATTTTTTATATGATTCAAAATGTAATTTTCCTTTTAATATTCCATTCTAGTAAATCTCTAAATTATATTTGGATTAATAGATCATGGTTTCTTGATAGATTTGAGGTTGATATATTGCTTTTAGAAGCCAATTTTTGAACCTTATGAATAAATTTTGCTTATGTTCACTATTTTTATTTTGTTTTATCATATTCATTTTATTATGAGAAACCCTTATTCTGTCAAATTGGTATTAAAACACTAGTCTTTTTTTATAATAATTGACTTGGTAGCAAATAGATAATAGTCAATTCTTGGGAGAGTATGTATCATTTCAAATACTTCCCATCATGTTTTTAATTTTATTCATATATATATTGATGATTTTAGGGCTTTATTTCCTAAGATTGGATACATCAAATAATAAAATAAATAATAATATACATATAAAACATTTAGAATAGATATAATAGACAAGTGCAAAATATTTAAGTTAAATAAAACTTATATTATAAATTGACAAGATTCATTTCTAAATTAAAACACAAAAACACTTCTAGAGTGATTTTTACTGAGATTCACTACTCCAATTCTTCTTTGAAAAATACTATACAAGTGACCTAGTTTCATACTACTTCATAAAAATCTCTAGATATGTATGCTTATTTGATAGTATCAATCAGTTACATTAAATGCATTAATGGAGTAAATATAATTAATTAGGCTTATCGAAGTGGATGACAAGATCTTTGGAACAAGAGAATGCATATGTTTGTGATAATCATGCATCAAACATGCAGACAACATAATAAATACATGAAAATGAAATCATATACACAAGAATATTACATAAAAAAGATAAAAGAAATATAAATCTTCCATTTAAATTTAGATCACCAGGTTAGATGTACATATAAGAGTACATGAGTAACTCCTGTCAAGAAAGGTAGTTAGAGAACTAATAATAGAAGAGTTACTCCCATACTAAAAATAACTAGTTAAGGGATTTACTTCTTATTCATTTAGTCAAAATGTAACTACAATTCCACCTAAGCAATATTATCCATGAAAGTAGGAAAACACTAAATAAGGGGGAAAAGCCCATAATAAATAAATATAGGGAAAAATAAAAACTCTACTCTAACACTCCCCCATAAGAAAAACTAAGGTTGGTAATGTAAAAAAAAAAGTGGATCCTAGAAACTAAGATTGCTCAGCTACCTAATACAAAGCAATCTCCCATAAATTAAATAAAAGGAGAAAACCACTATGAAAACTCTTTGCCCTAAAAGAGAGACATAGAAGAAGTGAAGATTCTATAAGGTCTACCCTCAAGCTGATGTTATTGATGATGTATAGCACACCCAAAGAAGAGGTCATAGATGAATGTAATTTCTGTTAGTGAGGGGTTCAATAAAGATATCTACAACTTGATATGAAGACTATTAAAATCTCTAGTCGATGACTTGACTATGAATAAGGTTCCAAAGAAAATGCATGTGAATCTCAATGTGTTTGGTCTACTAGTGCTTAACTAGATTCTTCCATATCTATATGGTACTTTGGTTGTCACAATATATGATGGTGGGATACCTAAAATGAATGTCAAACTCATATAGAATCCTTTAAATACAAATAGTCTCAGTAGTTGTGTTAATAGCTCTCATATACTTTACCTCTATGGATGATATAACAATATCATTTTGCTTCTTAATAGACCAAATACTGGGACTAGAACCCAAAGAAAAGTTATATCCTGAAGTGGATTTATGATTCTGAGTATCACCAACCCAATCTAAATCTATAAAATCTTTCAAGTCGACCTCTATGAAAAATCTGTATTGAATCCTAAATCTATAAGAGCCCTAAATTTAGTTCAATATCCTCTTATTTACTTTCCAGTGCAACTCATGGGGTTCTTGTATGAATATGGAAACAAGTCTAAATGCATATGAAATATTGGGCCTAGTATGAGTCAGATAAATAAGGCTACTAACATGATGTTGATCTGAGTTGTATCAACGAAAGGTGTAGAATAGTCAGGATTAGGTTTGAATCCTAATAAAAATGAAGTCAAAGATGGTTTACAATCATCCATGTGAAACTAAGCCAAAAGATGAAGAGCATACTTATGTTATGCATGTGAAATCCCTAAATTATACTATGGCATATTGATGCCAAAGAAGTAATGCAAAAGACCCAAGTCAGTCATGTCAAATCTATCCTATATAGCTATCATCACTACTATAATAGTTGATGAGGAACTCCTAGTGATCAAAATATCATCAACATGAAGAACTAGTCTTAGTAAAGAATCATCTTACTATAAAAATTATTCATTGGGGTCTAAATGACACTTAGTAAAACCTGAAATAAGGAGGAAGGAATCCATCTTGGTGTACTAATATTAAGGGGCTTGTTTGAGGCCATAGATGGATTTCTTAAGTCTACAAACTAAGGATGAATTCCAAACAAAACTAGGTATTTCTTCTATGTATATCTCTACCTTAATGTATCCATGAATAAAGGCACACTTCACATATATATGGTGCACATCCCAACCATGTGTTATAGCTATAACTAGTGTGAGTTAGACTAAAGTCATGTCTACAATAGGTGTAAATTTATATGAGTATTCAATGTTGGCTACCTATGAGAAACCCTTGGCAACCAGTTGCACCTTATACTTATTGAGTGATCTATTTGATGAAAAATTGGTCTAATGTATCCACCTACATCAAACCATCTTCCTTACCTTATGAAGTGAAGTGAAATCCTAAATGCTATTTATGATCAAGGAAGACTATTCTTCTTGCATAACACTATCCCACTCAGGTATGCCTAAAGCCTCTCAGAACGTCTATGGAATTGAAATAGAAGCAAACAAATCATGTGGACCACTTTAATAATATACTCAAGAATATTTGTCATCTACTATATCCCCTACCTAAGTTTCTATAATTTGAAGTGTTTACCTTACCCAAAGTGGTCCAGATGAGGGTGAGTCAAGTAACAACTCCTCATCCTATGAAACATTACTAGATGTGCATGTAAAATACCACCCATTAGTACCTTCATTTTTATAACAAGAAGAAGAAGAAGACATTGGCTTAGGAAACTGCTCTAGCTGATCTGAGTCAAAAGAAGAATCATCAAGTTTAAGTGAATCTGATAAAAGAGAAGAAGTGTCAAGTGTTTAGTTTTTGGGACTCTCCTGAAAGTGAACAATTATCTTTATGAACAACTCATGTGTGGTTGGATGTAGAAGGCACTACCTATTGACACAATCTAGATAACCTATAAAGATATAAGGATTGGAATGAGATTCCATAGCTTTTTGTATATTCTTTGGTATACATGCCATAGTTGGAGATCTAAAAATCCTTGGGTGCTCAACATCAGGTTTCCTTCCATGCCAAAATTTAAAGGATTTTATGCCTTTCAAATCTTTTTGAGGAACCTTGTTATGAATATAACATGCATAATTAATGGCTTCAACCAAATACTAAGGTGTCAAGGACTTAGAGTGAATTATATAGCTATTCATGTCTTTCAAATCCCTATTCTTAAGTTCTATAACTTCATTATATGAATGAATATAAGTAACTTTCCACTATAAATCAATCCCATCTACAGTTTAAAATTGATCAAATATATTGTTGACATATTTAACTCCATTTTTAGTTAAAAGAACCTTGAGGAATTTCTTAGATTATTTCTCAACATGTGCCTTGACCTCTTGAAAATATACAAACACTTCAAACTTTTAATTAATAAAGTAGATGCATGTATATCTCTATACTTAATCAATGAAAGTTAGAATGTACTTAGCCCTTGTATTAAGTTAAGTTGGAAAAATGCTTAGATACATCACTATGTACTAACTCTAATGATTGTGAAACCCTCCAAGCTTTGCCTTTGTCAAATTTTGCTCAGGATGCTTTCCAAGAGAGTACCCCTCATAAATTCCATTAGAGAATTGGACTAGAGGTAAGTCTATAGCCATGTGATTTTTACTATGTTGTTCAAGTTATCATAAATTAAGGTAGACAAACTATTTATGCCATAATTTTCTAACTTCATATGAATGAGTCAGCAATGTTATCAGAGAAGAATCAGGTGGAAAATGTTTGAGGGTGTGTAACATGAGTTGATGATCTTCCCTACCACTGCCAATATAGTATCACTATGCAACTCCCTAATGATAACTAAATAGGATATAAAATCAACTCTCATGCCTTTGATGATATGAGTGATTTGATACACTAATAGGAGATTGATTGAAAGATAAGGGACACTTAGAATATTATTGAATGTTCCTCCTTCCATTTCAATAGACCCTCTCCCTACAACTATTATGGGAGTGTCATCACCCAATCTGATATAAAACATGTTATGAGGCTCTAACATAAAAACTCAACTAATGAAGAGCCCATGTGATGAAATATATTTGTCCTTCAACATGCTTTTGACCATCTCAATGATTAATCTAATTTTTAATTCATCTACAATGTTATGTTGAAGTGTATACCACATTGTGCACTACTTGTTGATTTCGTTAGCTTTGTATAAATTCATAAACTCAATAGATATGCATTCCCCTCCTCAATTAGATCCCAACACTTTGATATAATGGCTGATTTACTTCTCAACTTTGGCCTTGAACTCCTTGTATACATTGATTATGTCAAACATATGATTTAGGAAGTAAACCGATGTCGTTTTATTGTAGTCATCAATGAAAGTTGAAAATACAAATTTTTATCAATTGAGGTAGATAGCATTTGTCTATAGAGATCTATGTGCATAATCTCTATAGGCACTCTTGTGAAATAAGTCTTTCCTATAGGAAAATATTTTTTATGCTTTTTTCCAAGTATGTAGTTCTCACATTCTACATTATGCTACTTGATCAATGGAAAACCATTCACCATATTCTTCTAATGTATTATCTTCAAACCATTGAATTTCAAATGACCAAATCTTAAATACCATAAACATGATGGATTCATGAATAAAGTCTTAAAAGTTGTTTTAATAGGTTCTTGAGTCTACAAGCTATGAAATCCATATGTAAGGGGTGGTAAAATATGAGTCTTCAAAGGAAACATTATGTTCCTTGTGAAGGAAACTTTTGTAACCAGTCTAGTGCTTGGTGATTTGTCCCTAGTGACACATTCGTCATTCTCAAAGTATACTTTGTAGCCTTTTTTCACTAAGTGGCCTATGGTCAACATGTTATGTATTAAACAAGAAACATAGTAGACATCATGGGTATACTTCTTCTGCCTTGTTTAATTTTTATGGGAATTGATCCTTTTCCCATAATTGAAATTCTATTGTAATTGCCTAGCTTAACTTTTGACTTGGCCTAGTCGTCCATGGTTGCAAACATGTCTTTGCTACCAATCATGTGGTTGTTGCATCCACTATCAAAGAAACACACATATTTTGTGCTTTATTTTACTACATTGTAAGTCACCATTAATTTTATTTTGATGATACTAGTGGTATTTTGTGATTTCTTTTACTACATTGCAAGTGATCATTACTGTTTTTGATTGATACTAGTGCACTTGTTATTTTTAGTAAAATTGGTCTTTTTTTTCTTCAAATCAAATGGCCCTTCTTACATTCATTTGCATAATGGACATACGTATTTCAATAATGTCACTGGACAGTAGATTTACCATACCTTTCACTATGAGAGTAATGGTGTGAATGGGCACTGCTCATTCCTTCATTGTATCTAGACATTCATCTCATTTAGTTGAATCTGAATTGATATTTGAATGCATTCTCTAGATAACATCCACTCGATTTATTTAGCCTTTTCTCATGGAATAAGAGTAATTTCCATCAACTAATCAATTAACAACTAGGTCAAATTCCTTGAATCTTCAATTGCTACCGCCATGGAGTTAAAATTTACAGGTAGACTCAAAATATTCTCCATGATTTTTTCATCTTTGAGAGTCTAACCATGAGACATTATCTGGTTTACAATGACTACTACATGTGTGAAGAATGAATCTACAATATCTGACTCTCTCATCTATAAGTTTTCAAAATATCTTCTTAACATCTGCAACTTCAATGTTTTTACATTCCTCCTATGTTGATAGGTGGTCTGTAGCCTATCCCATGCTTGTTTTGATATGGTTTTTGCTACAATGTGCATAAAGATGGACTCCTCCATAACTTGTTGAATGAAGAATAGTGCTTTCACATCCTTCTTATTCTCTTTGCATAGGTCCTTGTCTACTTGTGACTGATTTAAATGCTTTCATACTAGTAGTCTCTGGAATCTCATTCTCTAAGAGGTCCCATATGTATCATAAAAATATAATGTCTTCATAATTATGCTTTATAATTCATAGTTCTTTCCATTGAATATGGGAATCTCTAGCTGAGTTATTTGAAAACATTGCTAAGAAGATTGAGAGGCTCAAGGATGAATTCAAATTTTTCAAGATGGTTGGTTTAATGTAAATGGTATTTAAAACTAAGTTATGGATCAAAATTTATGGCCTTAAAAATTTTGGACTCCACATCATTCTCCTCTAGTTGAAAACAACATAGCTCATGCGATTTACTTTGTTATATCTCCTGCCATTTATTCTTGTCAATCTTTTTTATCTGCCATTCTAGAATCTAAATATTATTTTCTTGTTGTAAACCTTTTCATAGTATCAAATACTTGTTATAATTTTCTTGACTTGTGTTCACTATTTTCTTATCTAGAACTTGCACTATCTTTTCTTCTTCTTTGCTAAATGTTGCTACCAATATACTTCAGAATATTTTTATACTTCATCATATTTTTCATGGAAATTATATAAGTATTAAATATTAAATACTAGAGAGATATCAAAATTATGTGGTAAACTCACCTCATAAGCATTGTCATTGATTTTATACATAATTCTATATGAATCAATCTTCTTGTACTTTAAAATGTTGTATGTCTGTATTAGAATTATTTCTTTTATCAAGTAAACTATCTTTAAATCTCATTCTAAAAATATTTTTGACCTTCTTCTGAGATCTATTTCTGCTTTATATTTTTCATTACTTTCATGTAGATATTTTCTCATTTCTTCTTGTAATTGTTGCATATGCTCTATGAATTCTTCTATATCACTAACTCATTCTGTAATTGGTAATTATACCAAAAATAAAACACCATTAAATTTATCTCATAAACTATCTAAAATGTTGATTTTAATATTGATCTATTCATTGAAGCATTACATGTAAACTCATCTTGTGGTAAATCCAATTCTCATTTCTTGGGTTTCTATCTAACTATGCATCTCAACAAATTTTTCAAGCTTCATTTTATAAAACCTATCTATCCATCTATTTGTGGGTGATATGCACTACTGAATTGGAGTTTAATTATCACATTTTTCGATAAAGTCCTACAAAAATGACATAAAATTTTTGTGACATTATATGATGTAATAGTTTTTGGAACACTATGGAATCTCATAACATTGTTAAAAGAAATTTATATAACTATAATGGCATCATTGGTTTTATTACATGCAATAAAATGAATCATCTTAAAAAACCTATCTACAACAACAAAAATTGAACCATTACCACTGTGTCTAATTAGTAACCCAAACACAAAGTCTATACTTAAATATATCCATGGTCCTCTTGGAATTGGTAGTGGTATGTACAACCATATATTATGTGTATTTTATTTATGCATATGATATATCCTTCACCTTGAAACATATATTATAACATCTCTCTTCATCTTTGGAAAATAATGCTTCTCCTCCACCAAAGAAATTGTCTTTATCTTACCAAAATGTCAAACAAAACAACCACCATGCAAATATCTTATCATATTGTCTCTTAGAGACCCAACTACATTAAATAATTATTTCCCTTTAAAGAGATAACCATTTTTTATAAGACACTCGTCATAAATATTACTTGTCTCACATGTTAGTGTATTCCTATATAGATCAACTATCTTTAAAAAAACTTGGATCAATATCATATAGTTTAAAACCTCAATCTAACTACTTCACTCACCATAGTAGTTGACAACCCCTCTCACCTACTTAAATCATCAATTACCTGATTCTGCTTTATTGATTTATGCTTTAAAATAATAATATATCCCTATAATAAGTATTCCAACTTTGTATGTCTACTATTTAACTTGTTTTGAGTGTTCACATGACTTAAAGCCTCATGATATATAAATAGGGAAAACTTATTAGGCTTTAGGTAATTCTTCTAATGTCTTAATTTTTATTCTATGGAATAAAATTCAACATCATATGTATAATACTTCTTCCTTAACTCATTCAATTTTTCATTAAAATATGCTATTGAATTTATTTTTTGACTCAATACAACACCGATTCCTACATGCAAAGCATCACAATCTACTTCAAACACTTTTTTAAAATATGGTAATGCTAATATAAGTTTTTATGTAATTTTTTAATTAAAATATCAAATATTTATTTAATGCTCTTGTCTACATAAGTTCTTTTCTATTCATGAAATCTATTATTGGTACAACAATACTACTAAAATTTTTAATGAACCTTTTGTAAAAGGTTATTAAGCCATGGAAACTTATTACCGCTATAATGCTCATTAGAATATGACACTCAATAATTGCCTTTACATTTCATTCATCTATTTTTACACCATCTATTGAAACCATAATCCTGAAAATACCAAGTTGTTCTGTATAAACTTGCACTTCTTTAAATTTACATATAGCCTATCCTTAACATTTCTAATAACACTCTCAATGCCTTAAGTGATCTTATTTAGTCTTAATTAATATCAAAATATCATGAAAGTAAACCATCATAAACATACTAATGTAATCTCGTAGCACTGAGTTCATCACCCTCATAAATATTCTGGATGCATTAAATAATTTGAATATCATCACCATCCATGCATATAATCCATCTATATTATTGAACATTATTTTCCATTCATCTCCTACATAAATTTTTATCTATTAGTATCCACTCTTTAAATCAATCTTGATAAAGTATTTTGCTCCTATAAGTACATCCATCATATCATTTAAATGAGGTATAGGAAATCTATACTTGACCATAATTTTACTTAATACTCTATATTATCCACACACATAATCCACCCTCTCTATTTATTTGGAGTTATCAATTTTGGTGTTACACATGGAGTCATACTCCCCAATACTAGACCTCTTCTCACCAATTTAGTAACCTATTTATTTAATTATATATGTTCTATTGGATTCAACCTATGATCTACTTGATTAAGTAGAGATGATACTAGAATCAAATCAATATGATGTTTAATTAACACTATGGTGGTAAACCATTCAGTAACTCATCTAGAATAACATCTTCATATTCTTTCGACACTAATTCTACTTCTATTGGTATTTGCACTACTTTAATGCCTTCTTTATTTGATACTAATGCATAACATTAACCTATCATCTTCATGTCTTTGATAAATTATTTTATATATTACAAGATTTCTTCTTTCCCTTATTATTTAAGAGGTAATAAAACTATCTTTGTACCACCTTTACAAAAATTAATGTGTTATTCACTCCATTCTTGAATTATTTTTTTGTTAAATTATTAAGACCTTCCCAATAACACATGGCATGCACTCATTGGTATAACATTATGCCATTTTTTATCCTTTTAAGTTTTTCAAATAAAAAACTTGATTAATCACCTTTAATCTATTATAAATTCATTCCCTTTCTTAAACTATGAAATTCGGTAAGGATTATGATGTTATTCACATTATAAAGATAGTTTCTCAATCATGTCTTTAAAAACCATTTTTTTTATAACTACCACCATCTATAATTACCTTGCATATCTTACCTCATGAAGTGCACCTTATTTGATAAATATTTGTTCGCATCCATACATCACCACCTTCGTTATTATGAACCTATTCTTTCCTTAGAGTAATCATTGTTCTCCTTATCATGAATATTTCTCCAAAATTTGTTACAATAACTTCAATATTTTATTCTTCTATCTCATCTTCAACTAAATTCACTCTTAAGTTATATTTTAGCCTCACTTCTTGATCTTGGTAGTGTAGAAACTAAAATTATATATGTCATTCTTCTCCACATTTATAAACAACATAAGACCAGTGTTGATTTAGAAACCATCCTCAATTACCTCTGTAGTCTCATCCTCTTTGAAATCCTCTTCCTCTTTATTGGTATTGAAATCCTTTTATATTATCTTATTACATTTATACACCATGTGATGATCATATTCTATTGATATTAAACCCACGTCTATTGGTATTGAATCCACCTCATCTCATTATTAAAGGTGATTGTCCTCTTCTTATCCTAATACTAGATGATGTTCTAAAATTCTATCTATTTTGTTTTTCTTCTATCAAATTTAATTTATAAGCCTCTTCCATGCAAAGTATTCTACGCATGCTAAATTTGTATTGATAGAAAACTTTAAACCAATTACATACCTTATAACCACAAATTATTCTATTTTATCATGCTCCACTCGTATTGAAAACTTGTAAAACTCATCTCCATACTCCTATATACTATGATCATTTTGCCTTAAATTTTGGAATCTTCAAAATAGGGTTATTGCATAATCCATAGGAAAGGATTTCTCCTTTAGCTTCCTCCACATCTTTTTCCTTCAATTGTTATTTTGTTTACCTTTTCTCTATGTCTCTTTTTTTAGGTGATCCCACTAAATCATTACATGAAAATTCAATTTTTTGCAAGCTTTACTTCTCTTGAATAATATTTTTCAATTCAAAAAATGTCTCCATGCTATTCATCCAATCTATCAACTCCTCTATATTTAAACTTCCTATATAATCTAGAATGTTAACTTTGATTCATTCATTCCTTTCCTTTAAAACCTTAACCATGATCTCTATTATTGATGGTGGTTATTCCAATTGTTCTTATTCTTGTTTCATTTCATATTCATGATCTATTTACCTCTAAAGACCTATGTTTTTTTACAAACTATCCTCTAGCACCACAATAGCCTCATCCTCTTTAAAATGATCTTCTTCTTTGTTGGTATTGAAAATATTTTATCTTCTTGCCTTTCTACAACAAATTATGATTATTTTCTAGTGGTATTAAACCCATATAAATTGGTATTGAATCCACCTCATCCCACTCTTTAAGGGGATTATCCTATTCTTAGCCCAATACAAGATGATCTTATAAAATTTTATCTATTTTATTTTTCTTCTACCTTCAAAACTAATTGATAATCCTCCTCCATGAAAATTATCCTATGTATGCTCAATTCATTTTGAAAAAAATAATTCAAACCATTTACATAGCTTTCATCCATCCGTTCTTCTATTTCATCATGCTCCATTCGTATGGAAACCTTTTAAAACCCATTTATATACTACTACATTTTGTGATCATTTTACCTTAAATTCCATAATATTTTGAATAGGGTTTTTACATAATCCACAAGAAGAAATTTCTTACATAGTTTATGTTATGCCTATTTTCTACACCCCCTAAATTTTTTAAAATCAATACTTGCTTCCATAGAGGTAACCCTATCATAAAATGCAAAACTATGTTAGGGACCTAATTGGTTAATAGTATTTTAGATGCATACTTTCAATTATGAAATGGTGATAATTGATTGATGAATTTATATTTATGTTTATAAGTGGTTTCAGAAAAGAATGATGGACTAAGGAATAAAATATCCATATATAGTTGTGAATGTGATTAGTTATTTTGATGTTCAATTCAATTTTGACAATTTTAGTTGATAAATGGCCTTTCAATTTTTGACACTTCAGTAGATTTATGATGATTATTTAATTTTAATAGTTGATATGATTAATGACTCAGATAATATGATGGTTTAATAGAGATGATTGTCACATTTGAAAATCAATGCATTTGAAATTTAGTCTTAAGGCAAAATTTTGATTCATGGCTTGTTTCTAGTTAATTTTTTTGGTATAATAGACATTCATCACCTTGATGTTCTTAGGTGGTTTGATGATGTTGTCAAATTTTAGAATTTATATTACATGACTTAAGATCACTATTTTTAGGTCATATTTGATTTCTTAGTTTGAATCATCATCATTCAAGATCATGACTAATATTTAAAGATTAGTTTCAAAAAGAGAACATAGTTCCCAAGGCATTGTTAACATTACTATACATCTCATTGGGAATATATATATTCATATGATTTAATGGATTAAGACCTTAATTTTATTTCATGGAATTAAATTTGAATGACATAAGGTGTTTTTTATATGATCCTCTCCTATATTTCAAAGGTTCTACATTATGTCTTGATTTAAGACCCTACGGACCATGAGGTTAGAGCATTGACATTAGCTAAGGTGTAAAGGGTTCTTCATGGGGCATAGTTTGAGGGGTTTTTGAATTGAACATTAAGAATATTTATTAGCTTAATGATCTTGTGATTGATTTGGAAAAAATAGACACCTAGGTGAGGCGAGTTGGCATAAGCATTAAATCCAAAGGTATGGTTTTATAGTTTTGATATTGACATAATCATTTGGTAGTATAAGGAGTTAATGCGCAGTGATCACAACTCAAATGGAAAAAGTTAGTGAATGACTTGGTACAAAGGGATAGTTATCACTAAGTTTAAATGTGTTGATAAATATTTTAGCAGGATCACTAAGTACATAATTATTAAATATAAGCCAATGTAAATTAAACACATCACTTGGTTAGTTACAGAGATGAGTTGGTAGATATAACTTGTGAATTTCTTGATTTTTCATTCATTTAATTACAATATTTGATGCAAAAGTTAAGCCCTAGCTAGATAGTCATTGATTTATAGAGCAAGATATTGGCGAGAAATATTAGATAGAGAGCTTAGGTGCACCACCATGTATGTTGTGTAGTGTTCATCATTTCATTTTATGACGATTTATGGGAAAAGTTTATAGTTTTTAGTGAAAAAATAGTCCTATTAAAATTTTCATAAGTATGATTAAAAGTTCTTAGTATTTTTGGTATGATTTTCTACATCTAGATATGAATATAATGTTAAAGTGTGTGAGTTCACTTGCATCCAAATGATTTATAAGGTTATGATAATTTCTTGAATAATTTTGAGAATATTGATAAACTATGCTTAAATTTATGTGTGTTACTAAGATAATGGAGTTTAAGGTCTTTTGATTGTCATAACATATATACAAAAGGGTTTCTTCTTATTCATCTCATATATGGTTAATAGAATATTTTTTGAGAAGTCACTCAAAATGCATGATAATCTTTTGATTTAGACATTTTTGGGTCTCTAAAAGGATAAAATATATCAGATTAAAGGTTGGGTTTTATGGAATGGAGAAGTATAGATTGAGAAAATCATTTAAGTTTAATGCATGAGATATTTTTACAGTTTCAATGATTTTAAAGCATATTTAAGGGTATTTTTACCATGGTTGAGAGTTATGGCATGAAAACAAATTCATGGACTTTATTTTTCTTCAAATATTTGATGATTCGTCACTCTTCAAGCATGTTTTGTGTATGCATTTTATGGTTCATATGAATCTTAAGATTGCAATTTTAGTTAATTTTGTGTGTATGTTGGATCTTTATTGTAGAAGGTTCATGTTAAGTGCTTTCATGAATAAGTTTTTGATAAAGTGGATAGCTTATTCATTTGTTCAAATCGCACATGCATCTTAGTTTGGTTTCTAAAAATATGCATGCATAATAAATATTTTATTTTTCCAAACTTTATTTATGTTATGATGAATATAGATTGTGGAAATTGGGAAATACCAAAACTAAAAAGCTACAAGAATTGATTTTAATTGTGGTTGATTATATATGAATGATGGAAATGGTATGTTGTGATGATATTTGAATATAATCTAGAGTTTTTTGGGTTTCTTAGGATGTTGGTTATTTTCGAAGCTTGAGTTTTAATTCTTAAGAGGCAATTTTTAGTTTATTCAGAGATTAATTTGGTTTTGTATAAAGAAATTTTGAATAATCGAGTCAACAATTTATAAATGATATACCAAAAAATCATTGACAAATATACATATTCTTGGGTTTGTGATATTATTTGTTAGTTTACATTTCTAAGGGTGATTTAAGGTTTTAGATAAGATGAGATTTCTATTAAAATTTCACATCAATATTAAAGTTTTAAGTTTTTATTTAAAAATAGACATTGAGGTTAAGGTTTTTTGATACTTCTCATTTTAAAATTTATATCAGAATCTTATATTGAATTAAATGAGTTGTCTTCAAATAGTATTTTATGTTGTCACTGGGAAAATATTTGCTGAGATATGTTCGATAAGTTATTGGTTGTATTTGGTAGTTTTATTGAAGTGTTCAAAGTAAATTTCAATACAGATAGATGGTTATTAGTTTATGATATGATTTAGTTTTAATTTGTTGAGATATGTTTTCAGTTTTATTTGCTTTGGATATTTGTTTTTTTATAAATGTTAAATTTGATTGTTATATTTTAGATTGATCATAATGTTAGGGTGGGATCAACTTGGTTTGATAAGAATTAATGATAATAGGGGATGGGGATAGAGTTATCAAAGTGATAATAATCAACCCAATCTAAATAGAGGTTTCCCTAGGGGTGGTTTTCATGCAATAAATTTTGACCCTAGATTCCATAGGAGAAGAAGAATGTCCATACACTTTTATGATATTGATCTTGAATTTTGAGATGTTTTGAGTAATTTTCCTACTAATCTAGTGAATATAGGATATAGAGGTAACAAAAGTTTCTTTGGCTATAAATTTGAAACCTGAACACCTTCTAAAAATAATTGAATGAATTGAATAGGTTTGGATCATGACCCTCAATACTTAGTAGTTCAACCTCCTAATATTCAATGAACTGAACCAATTGTTGATCCTCTGCTTGAAAATAAAGACACACAACTTGAAATAGATACTGTCTATGCTAGAAACTATAAGAATTTGGCCATCCTTTCAAATGTACCTTCTCCTTCCCATGTAAAGACTGCTATAAAATGTAAAAGGTTGAGTCTAGTTACTACCCATAGTGAGCCTATTCTAAGATCTGAAAGATTAAATTTGAGAGTTCAATGTTATGCTGGTAAAAGGAAGATAATAGACATTCCACCTACCACTGTAAAAAATAGAATTGTTAAAATAAAGTTGAAAGTCAGTCTAAGCTAGAGACACCAATGGAGGTGAAGATGTTGAGAAAAATTAAATTATATATTGATGATAACACAACCAATTTAAGAACAAGATTGGTATCATTTCCTATAATAGAGATGGAGTATAATGTTTATCTTCATGAATAAGACAAACATGTAATTGAGGTGTTGTCTGATTTAGAAGATTATTGGTCATTTAAGGGATAAACTTTATTTAATTACCAATTTTTTTATGACAAAACTTGATATTTTGGTTTCATATTTTAGTTTTTAGATTTTTATATATTTAAATAAATTTTGAAAAATGCATCCATTTTGAAGATCTAGTATAAATATATATGCTTAAGTTATTTGATATGCATTATGGATTAATATAAATAAGATTTATTAATATTTGAATTATTTATTATATAATTAAATATGTATTCTATTATATTATTAATCATAAGGGTCCCCACCCATTAAGATTAGTACCCTAAATCTATACTCAATAAACTTGATTTATTAAGACTTTTGAAGTCTTAAATAAATCTATCTTTAACTAATAATTGTTATAATTAATTAAAATTTTAAAAATTAACTATTTAGCATAAACTAATAACTAATTAAATTTAGTTATAACTTTTTTGTAACTATATTTTAAGATATAAGAAGAGATCAACGACTAATTTGAAGATAGAACAATAACAATAGGGATTAAGGACTTAGATATTTTTTGAATTCAATTATTCATCTCTCTTTTTTCTATTCAACTTCTCTAAGATAGTATACCTTTTTCAAATAGACCTAATGGTACTTTATCTGACAATTGAATAATTATTTATACAACACAAGTATATCCAACTTTATTTATCATTTAATATTGATTATCTGAAGGTTTCTAAGCTTAACATCTTTTGATGATTGCTATTTTCAGTTCTATGTATAGATTCCAATTATTCAACTTAAATAATGATGAATATTTTGTTATTTTATTCCATTTCATTGATCTATTTTGATTGTAAAGTTGTGATTCAAGTTTTTGTAAAGGAAAAATGTTAGTTTTCTCAATAAAATTATATTTTTCTAATAAGATGATTATCCTTTAAGAATCGCATGCTTTATTGTAATCTATTTGATTCTAATTTTAATAAAACTTAATTTTTAGTTTTATTTAAACTTTATTTTATTTCTATTTCTATTTATAATCTTACCTTTTAGTTTTTAGTTTAGTTTCACTTCTATTTTATGAGTTTAATTAATCACTTAGTCTAATCTCCGTTCATTTATTTAATAGATAGTAATAAATCTTTCTTTAATTCTTTATTTAGTTCTATTTATTTTGAGTTCTCTTAATCTAAATAGATTTCTAGATCTATTTAAGTCTTTTGATTTATAGTTTTTTTTTGTTTACTTTTATTTTTGAAAGTTGCTCTTTAATTTTTTAGATGTATTTTTGTTCTAGTTTTAGTTTTAGTTTATTTGTTTGACCTTCCTCTTTAGTTTTTATCTTGTCTTGAGCCTGTCTTTGATCAGTTTAAATTGTTTAATTAGACTTTAGTATTTTATTAGTTTGTTATTCCTTTCTTTGAACATATTCATTTACTTTTGTTTATTATTTTAGTTGTTTGTTATTTGTTTATTGTCTCACTCTCTTGTTTACATGTTTGAATATCTTATATTTTTTCTTATCTTTAATCTATCTCTTTTCTTTATATATATGTATATATATATATATATAATATATATATATATATATATATATATATATATATATATATATATATATATATATATATATATATATATATATATATTCAAGAAAATATGTAACTCATAGATTTTTTTTCTCCAATAGAATATATTACATATTCTTGTTTTGACTGATTCATGATTTGAGAAAAAAGATTTTTGATTGCCATAATGAAATAAGTTGCATTTAATAGCTTATTGATTATTTTTCAAAATATATAAAAAATTATTCACATATTGAGGATCGTAAACAAATTTTAGAACCCCAAGATTAGACTGTTATGATTTTAACTTGACCTTTGTGATAGGTAAAAGGGTTGAATCATTAACAGTATAATTTTTAATGTCAACAAATTTATTGACTCTATTGGAGATATCATTCAAAAATCTAATTTATTTTTATTTTTATTTTATTCCCACTAATGGTTTTAAGAGGTCAACAACCTCCTATTATTCAACTTGAAATAGCTATAAAATATGATCAAGTTGATGTTGCTTTAAATTTAACATGTTATGCATGGTATAATCATCCTAAAAATCTTCATCATGTTATTGAAGTCATAAATCAAGAAGAAAAGATTGCATAATTTGAAATTGATTGGTATTCAAATCTTACATATGAGACTAAATGTGATATTTTTAATTCAAATAGAAGAATTTAAAAATATAGAGCAAGAGTTTTAGCTACTAATCCTAGGCCTAAGATTTATTTTATTTCTGATTTTTTAATTCGATGATTTTATTTTTCCTATTAAAACTATTGCTATAAATTTGCAATTGGATCAATAACATCTAATTTAACATAATCACTCTATTCAAGTAGAAAATATAGAGCAAGAGTTTTAGCTACTAATCCTAGGCCTAAGATTTATTTTATTTCTAATTTTTTAATTCGATGATTTTATTTTTCCTATTAAAACTATTGCTATAAATTTGCAATTGGATTAATAACATCTAATTTAACATAATCACTCTATTCAAGTAGAAACTATTTAAGCTTCCAATGGGATATCAACTAGTAGGAGAATAGCCAATAATACAAAATAGACTATAATATATAATTCATAGATTAAAAAATAATAAAGATCAAGATGATTTCACTGAAGGTGAATATGAAATCGAAGCTCAGGAAGAGCATCAAATAAATATAGTACCATGAAATTTTAATAATCTAATTAATATTGGTAATCATCCTGGTAAGTTACCTTCTCTTAAGGGATTAAATATACCATAATTTTTTGGTGCTGCTAGAGAATCTTGAGAAAATCACTTAGAATATTTTAGATTGGTTTCTGCTACTTTTAAAATAACTAATGGAAAAAATTTCTTACACGTTTTTGCCCAAACATTAGAAAAAAATATTTATCACATATTTCTTAGTCTACCTGCTAAATTTCTTGATACTTAGAGAGATATTGAAGATTGGTTAGAGTTATCTTTTAAGAAAGATGAACATTTTGATCTAGTCAATAATTTTATCAATTTTTCTATTGATCCAAGTGAGACAATTTATCATTTCATTTCCAGGTTCCCTATATTACATTAAAATATCCCTTATAATCTTAGGCCTTTTAAAAATTTATTTAGACTTTATTTTTGTAATGCTTTACTTTTAAAGTATAAAATGGCTTTAAATAATAAAGACATTATATAATACAATGACACATTAGGTTTTTGTATTGAATATGAAAATAAGATTAAATGAATTAGTTTTAAAGATAGATCTTCTATAGTCTCAAATTTATATAATTCTAAAATATTAAATACCATAGAAAGTCTAAAAAGTGAGCTAGTTATTGTTAAAATACAACTTAATGATAAACCTTCTTACTCAAATAAAAATATTAAAAAAGATAAAAAGATAGATATTCTATATATTATTATAATGTTGTGAACTAGATAATAATCCAAATATATGTCTATCATTTCTTAAATTAAAAAAAAAATTATTGAAAAGATAAAATTACTGAAGATCTAGCATATAATATAAACACTATTGATGATCCTTATTAAAATTAAAATGTTTATGTTATAAATACTAGGAATAAATATTATAGTTCTACTCAAAATAGTAAAATAATAAATGATAAATTCTCTTCTGATGATAAAAGTAAAATAGTTCAAAATAATGCTAATAATTTTAATGATAATGCTACTCAAAATCTTTCATTTTCAACTGGTTATGATAATAGCCAATAATATTATTGTAAATCTAAATTTCTTAGATAAACTGATGCTAAAATATATAACATAATTGATTATTTATCAATAATTAAGATTGTATTTTCTTTGTTGCAAGCAACTAATCATTCAAGACAATTAGATAAGATTAATGAAGTAGTAAAAAATTTACACCTAATGTAGGCTTGTCAGAAGAAAGTAATTTTGAACATATTTAAGCTCAAAATTTTACTCATTACATCCCTCCTTTCTATGTCACAATTTGAGATCAGTAATAAAATAATTCATAATTGTATTTTAGACATAGAGTTTTTAAAGAATATTATGCCTAAGTCTATTGAAGATCAATTAGGTATATCTTATGAAGTAGATAATAGGAAGCTTACTGATTTTGATTCTAGACAAATTAAAAATTATTGTAAGTTTCGTTATATAGTCATTAGAATTTCACATGCTAAACATACTAGACGTATGACTAATGTAATACTAGACGTATGAACATACTAGACGTATGACTAATTATGTAATACTGTTAGGAAAATATTGGTCTAAAGCAACTAAATTTTTTGTTGGAAAGGATGTCACATGGGTTCTTGTTAATAATAAGTTTGATTTTATAAAAAGAGAAACTTTTTTGGTATCCCTATAGAATAATATTATTCATCTAATATTTATTACATTATAACTCTAATTAAAACCTATGAATTTTTGAATTTAGATCAATAAAAAAATTAGCATCAAGAAATATTTGAAAATAATATGTTATGGTCACTTTAATTTGATGGATTTTTTTCTCAACAAGGCGAGGCTGCTGAAATTTATCTAATTTATCTTGTAGAATTTTTTTTGTTATGTCTTAAATTTGTCTTTCAAAAATACTAATGATACTATATAATTTGAAGTATAATGTTTAGGATTAGAAAAGGTCATAGAGCTGAATGTTAAACATTTGAAAGCTTTTAAAGATTTAGATTTAGTAGTTAGACAAGTTTTTAAGATTTATAAGACTAATCAAACTCTCTTACACCATTATACACAAAACAATTGGTCGTTACTTGAGCATTTCAAAACTTTTAATATCACATATAATCTTAGAAAATTCAATGGCAAAGCTGATAAGCTCGTTGTTTATGATTCTAATCTAAATCTAAGTGAGATTGAACCTTCTATAGACTTTCTTTTTTTAAAATTTTTTTCATCCTAAAATTATTGATATAAATAATAGTTGGTATGTGTTTATTTGTGATGAGCATATAGATTGATTACTTAAAGGTAATTAATTTTATCATAATGACTACATACTAAATTATATTTATTAGTTACAATTGCGTACCAATAAATTGTCTAGTAGTTTGGTAAGGTTAAGATTTATGTGCTAATCTAATGATCAACATAAAATATCTATAACTAAAGAGCCATCAAGAATAATTATAAGTGAAACCACTCCCATTAATTTAGACACTCAAGATGATTCTAAGTACATTTATTTAGGAATTTAGGTGAATAAAAATGAGAAAGTAAATTTCATAAAATTATTTAAATAGTTTATTGATACTTTTATCTGGTCATACAAAGACCTTAAGGGTTATGATACTAATATTATTAAACATGAAATTTATATTAAGCCTGGTATCAAACCTATTAAGTAAAAAATATGAAAAATTAGACCTTTGTTAAAGGACACTATTAACAAAGAGATAGAGAAGATGATTGATATTGGTGTTATTTTTCTTATAATATATTAAGAATGGGTATCTAATCTAGTTTCAATTAGAAATAAAAATGGTGACATTATATTATGTGTTGATCTTAAAGATCTAAATAAAGATAACTTTCTTCTACCAAGCATAGATCAAATTTTGCAACAGGTTGCAGGACCAAAAATAATGTCTTTATTAGTTGTATTTTCAAGTTATAGTCATATTTTTGAAAATTTTGATGATAGACATAAAACTAATTTCACCATACATAGAGGTACTTTCATTTATAATATAATTCTTTTTATTTTGATGAATGTATTGGCTAGCTTCCAAAGAGCCATGCATGTTGCTTTCAGTGATTTAATAAGCAAAGTTATTTAAATTTATTTAGATGATCTCACCATTGATTCTAAAAAGAGAAAAAAAATATTTAGCTCATCTTCGTGAAGATTTCATAACATGTAGAAAACTTAACATTTATTTAAACTCAAAGAAGTTTATTTTTAGTGTGACTAAACGTAAATTGTTCAAACATATAATTTCCAAAGAAGGTATTTCAATTGATACTGAATGTGTTAAAATAATTAAATAACTACCTCCTCCAAAGGATCAATCAAGTTTGAGGTCTTTCTTTGGTGACATAATTTTTTTTAGAAAATTAATTTATAATTTTAATAACAAATCTAATTCATTACAATTATTGCTTAAGAAAGATAAAAGATATATTTAGGATGAAGTTAATGAAATAGATTTTAATTCTATTAAAAATATTGTTTCAAGTAATCATGATCTCGCTAAATCTAATTTGAAGAAATCATTTATTCTCTATGTTAACACTACTGAAAAGGCTATAGGAACTATAATAACTCATGAGTTTGAAAATAATGAAGAAAAACTAGTTAATTATATTAGCTAGGTTTTAAAAGATATAAAAATTAGGTACCTTTTATTGAGAAATTCATTTTCTCATTGGTTTTCTCTTTATTAAGTTTCATTATTAATTGATGTAAAATATTTTTTTGTGTAATTTAATGTATCTATTTTATCTCATCTTTTAAAATAACTAACCATTCAAGGAAGACTTGCTAAGTAGATTTTACGTATTCAAGAATTTGATCTTGAATTTGAAATTTTTATAACTATTAAAGGTAACGAATTAACAAAACACTTAGTTAAAATTTTTGCATTAGATATTAATTTATTAGTTTTATTAATTGATAAAAATTTAAATTTTGAATCACACTTAAAGACCATCAAGGTTATTGAATTTTCTAAAAATTTTAAGTTTGGTCTTAAAATGAATGAACGAGAATATTTATTAATTGAAGATGATTGGTATTATGAATTAGTTTGTTATTTTAAAAATCAATCTTATCCTAATAATTTAGATAAAAAATAAAGATCTTACCTAATATTAAAGTTTATAAATTTTTATTTTTTATAATTTTTTTTTGTTTTATCATAATAGAGATAGAGTTTTATTAAGATGTAGTACACATAATCAAATTCAAAAAATTCTTAAAGACTATCATGTAAGAAATTGTGGTGGATAATATGATGTAAAAATAATTGGTTATAAAGTTTTGAGAGCAGGTTATTATTAGCCTACTTTGTTCCAAGATGTTTATAAGTTTTTTTTTTTTTTTTTTGCATACCTTACCAATTATTTGTTGGAAGAGATAAACTACCTTCAATACATCCTAATCCTGTCATTCCTGAAAAACTATTTATAAAGTAGGGCATTGATTTTATTTTAGATATTCATCCATCTTTGTCTGTAGGTCATAGAAATATTTTTTAGCTACGAAATATTTCACTAAATAGTTTAAAGCTAAAGCACTTAAAAGTTTAGTAATAGGAGAAATAATTTTATTTTTAAACAATTTTTTTTTATAGATTTAGAGTTATATATGAAATTATTTCATATAATGGAATTTAGTTCATTTCAAATTAGTTCTAGTCATTCATCTATGTATTATTCGTAATAAAATCGACAAGATGAATCCATAAATAAAAATGTGATTTCTATTATGAAGAAGCTAGTTTGTAATAATAAAAGGAATTGGCATCTAAGTTTTTTAAAGATTTATGGCCTGATAGAAATATTATTAAAATAGTAACTGGTTAATCACCTTTTATATTATCACATAGGTTTGAAGCTACTTTGTCAATAAAATTTCAGATTTCTTCAGCTAAAACTGTTTTACAATATGTAGCTAAGGATTTAAGCTTAATAGAATAAATATTAAATGATTTAGTATCCATTGACAAATCTAAAATGGTATCATTAAAGAAATTAGAAAGAGATAAGAAAAATTTAAAAAAAAAAAAATCAATAAAAATGTTTCTAATAAAAAGTTTAATGTTGGTGATTTAGTCTTATGTTAGGATAAAACTCAGGGGGATTTTTAAAAACATCATATGTTTGATTTATTATAGCTTGGACCTTATATAATTACCATAATTCATAGAAACAATATTTTTCATTTATAAGATCTTGAATAAAATTGGTTACATTATTTAGATAATGACCATCATTTAAAACTATTTCATGATTAGTTATCTTTTCGTTTATTCTTTTTACTTTGTTTCCTTTTTTTTTTTTGTTTATTTTATTTTATACTCTTTATGTTTGTTATTTTTCCCCTTTCAATTATTTGTTTTACTTTGATTTTTTATTTTGTTTTGTTGCACTTTGATTTTGAAATGATCAATGAAAAGTTGTGAATGAAGAATATCACATTGTAAAGAAAGAATACAAGGAAGATGTGATGTTGTTATATCTTTTATTCTCAAAAGTTACTCTTACAAATTTATTTTTTATAATAAATAAATAATATGATTGAATTGTATTTGGTTGTTAGAGTATTACTTTATTTCTAGATTTTGTGCTTAAGGCATTTGTATTAGATTATGCATAAATCCCAAAATTTTATATTATTTAAATTTCATTTCTTCATGTCATACTAGCCGAATAATTTATCCATTGCTAAAATTTATTATTTAAGGGGTTTGCACTTAGTTACTTGAGAAATAATTTTCTTAAATCACACTCTCAAAAAAAAATTATTTTATATAATAGGTAATATGTTGCTACTCAATTTTATTACACAAAGTTGACTAGCAATATTGTTAGTGTTATGCCTATTTTCTAAACCCCCTAAATTTTTTAAAATCAATACTTACTGCCATAAAGATGACCCTATCATAAAATCTAAAATTATGTAAGAGACCCAATTGATTGATAGTATTTTAGATGCATGTTTTTAATTATAGAATGGTAATAATTAATTGATGAATTTATATTTATATTTCTAAGTGGTTTCAAAAAGTATGGTGCATTAATAAATAAAATATGCATATATAGTTATGACTGTGATTAGTTGTTTTTATGTTTAGTTCAATTCAGTTTTGATAATTTTAGTTGATAAATGACCTTTCAATTTTTGACACTTTAGTAGATTTATAATGATTCTTTAATTTTCATAGTTCATATGACTAATGAATCAGAGAAGATGATGGTGTAATAGCTATTATTATCACATTTGAAAATCAATGCATTTGAAAGTTATTCTCAAGGCAAAACTCTAATTCATGGCTCATTTCTAGTTACATTTTTTGATATACTAGACATTCATCACCTTGATGTGCTTAGGTGGTTTAATGATGTTGTCAAAGTTTAGACTTTATATTGCATGACTTAAGATCACTATTTTTAGGTTCTATTTGATTTTCTAGTTTGAATCATTATCTTTTAAGATCATAATCAGTTTTTAAAGATCAATTTCAAAAATAGAACATATGTACCAAGGCATTATTAACATTATTCTGCATCTCATTATATATATATATATATATATATATATATATATATATATATATATATATATATATATATATTCCATGGAAATAAATCTCAATAAGATAAGGTGTTTTTAATATGATCCTCTCATATATTTCAAAGGATCTATATTATGTCTTGACTGAAGACCCTATGGACCATGAGGTTAGAGCATTGACATTGGATAAGGTATAAAGATTTCTTCACGGGTCATAGTTTGATGGGTTTTTTAATTGAACATTAAGTTGTTTATTAGATAAATGAGTTTGTGATCGATATAGAAAAAATTGAAATCTAGGTGAGACATATTGGTATAAGCATTAAATCCAAAGGTATGGTTTTGAAGTTTTTATATTAGCATGAATATTTGGTGGTATGAGGAGTTAATATGAAGTGATCACACCTTGAATGGTGGAAGTTAGAAAATTATTTGGTATGAAGGGATAGTTGTCACTATGTTTAACCATGTTGATAAATGTTTTAGAGGGATAAATAAGTACTTAATTAGTAAATATAAGCCAATATAAATTGAACATGTCACTTGGTTAGTACAAAGATGAATTTTTTGATATAACATGTGAATTTCTCAATTTTTAGTTCTTTTGATTGCAAGATTTGATGTGGAAGAGAAGCCTTGGATAGATAGTCATTAAGTCACATATCAATATCTTGGTGAGAAATATTAGATAGAGAGCTTGGGTGTGCCACCGAGTATGTTGTGCAGTGTTCATCATTTTGTTTAATGGGAAAAGATTACAAATTTTAATGAATAAATAGTCCTATTCAAATCTACATGAGTATGATTAAAATGTATTAATATTTTTGGTATGATTTTTTATGTTGACATATGAAATATATTGTGAAAGTGTGTGAGTTCACCTGCATGCAAATCATTTGGAAAGTTATGACAATTTTTAAGGGATTCTGATAATATTGATAAACTATGCATAAATTTATGTGAATTAATAAAAGATTGAAGTTTAAATTATGTTGATTGTGATAACATATACATGAAATGGGTTGTTACTTATTCATCTCTTTTTTATTGAATAGAATTTGTTTTGAGAAGTCGATCAAAATGCATGATAATCTTTTGATTTAGACATTTTTGGGTCTCTAAATGGATAAAATCAATCTAATTCGAGGATAGATTTTATGGAATGGAGAAGTATAGACTAAGAAAATCATTTAAGTTGAATGCATGAGATATTTTTAAAATTTTGATGATTTTCATAAGCATATTTGAGATTTTCTTTACTATGGTTGAGATTTATGGCATGAAAAAGAAATCATAGAATTTATTTTTCTTTGAATATTTAATGAGCCCTCACTCTTCAAGCATGTTTCATGCATGTAGTTTATGGTTCATATGAATCTCAATGCTATAAATCTAGTTATTTTTGTGTGTATGTTTAATATTTATTGTGGAAGGTTCATGTTAAGTGCTTTCATGAATAAGGTTTTGATAAAGTTAATATCTTATTCATTTATTCACATCATTCATGCATATTAGTTTGGTTTCTATAAATATACATGCATAGGAAATATTTTAGTTTGTTCAAATTTTGTTTATATCATGATGAATATACATTGTGGAAATTGGGAAATACCAAAACTTAAAAGTTGTAATAATTGATTCTAAGCCTAGTTGATTATATATGAATACTTAAAATGGTATGATATATTTATCTTTGAATATATTCTAAACATTTTTGTGTTTCCTAAGATGTTGGTTGTTTTTTAATCTTGAGTTTTTGTTCTTAAGAGGCAATTATCAGTTTATACAAATATTGATTGAGTTTTGTATAAAGAAACTTTGAGTAATTGAGTTGACTATTTGTAAATGATATGTCAAAAAATTATTGAAAAATATATATAGATATTCTTGAGTTTTTGAGTTTATCTAATAATTTACATTTGAAAGGGTGATTTAAGGTTTCAAATAAGATGCAATTTCTATTAAAATTCCACCTTAATATTAAAGTTGTAGGTTTCTCTTTGAAAATGGATGTTGAGGTTAAGGATCTTTGATACTTCTTATTTAAAAATTTATATCATAATCTTATTTAGAATAAATGTGTGGCTTCAAATAGTTTTTAATGTTGTCACTTGAAAAATATTTGTCGAGATATTTTGGACAAGTTCTTGGTTGTATTCGATAGTTTCACTGAAGTGTTCAAAGCAAATTTTTATATAGATACATGGGTTTTAGTTTATAATAAGTTTCAATTTCATTTTGTTGAGATATGTTTTTAGTTTTGTTTCTTTTAGACATTTTTTCTTTCCTAAATATTAAATTTAATTGTTATATTTCAAATTGAACATAATGTTAGGGTGGGATCAACTTGGTTCACCAAAAAGTAATGATAATAGGGGATGGTGACAATGTTCCAATAGTGATACTAATCATCTCAATCCTAATAAAATTTTTCTTAGAGGTTAGGATGTTGAAAATAATAAAATTAGAGATTGATAACAACACAACTAATTCAAGAACAAGACTGGTACCTTTTTTTGTAATAGAGATGGAGTATAATGTTTGTCTTCATGAACAATAAAAACATGTAATTGATGTGTTATTTTATTTAGATGATTATTCGTCATTCGAGGGATAAAATTTGTTTTATTTCTAAATTTTTTAATGATAAAACATGATAATTTAGTTTGATGCTTTAATTTTTAGATTTTAATATATTTTTAAAAATTTAGCAGTTTTAATGTTATGGTATAAATATATATGCTTAAGCTATTTGATATACATTTTAGATTAATATAAATAAAATTTATTAATCTTTGATTTTTTTAATTTTATGATTAAATATGTATTCTATTGTATTATTAATCATAAAGATCCCCACATGTTAAGATTAGTACACTCAATTTATATTTAATAAAATTGATCAATTAAGACTTTTGAAGTCTTAAATAAACTTATCCTTAACTAATAATTGTTATAATTAATTTAATGTTTAAAAGTCAATTATTTAACATAAACTAATAACTAACTAAAGTTAGTTATAAATTATTTGAAACTAAGTTTGAAGGTATAAAAAAGATCAAAGATTTGTTTGAAGATAGAAAAACAACAATAACTATTGAGGACTTAAACATTTTTTTGAAGTCAATCATTCATCTATCTTCTTTCTATGTAACTTCTCTTAGATAGTACAAATTTTAAAGATAGAGTCAATGGTACTTCATCTGATGGTTGAGTAATTGCTTATATAACATAAGTATATCTAGTATTATTTATCATTTAATATTGATTATCTTAATATTTCTAAGCTTAACATCTTCAGATGATTTCTATTTATAGTATTATGTATAGATTTTAAGTATTAAACTTGAATAGTCATGAATATTTTCATATTTTATGACATTTCATTGATCTATTTTGATTGTAAAGTTGGCATTCAAATTTTTGTAAAAGAATAATGTTAGTTTTCCAAATAAAGTTATCTTTTTTACTAACATGACTCTCCTTTGAGACTTGCATGATTTATTGTAATCTATTTAACTCTAATTTTAATATAAATTAATATTTAATTTTCTTTAAATCTAATTTTATTTGTATTTCTGATTATATTCTTACCTTTTTGTTTTAGTTTTGTTTCATTTCTATTTTTGAGTTTAATTAATCACTTAGTCTAATCTCCGTTCATTTATTTATTAGATAACAAAAAATCTATCTTTAAGTCTTTCTTTAGTTTTGTTTATTTTGATTTCTCTTAATCTGAATAGATTTATAGATATTTTTAAGTCTTTAGATTTATAGTTTAGTTTAGTTTAGTTTTATTCTTAAAAGTTTCTCTTTAATTTTTTTAGATTTATTTATGTTATAGTTTTAGTTCTAGTTGTTTTTTTTTTCTTTTTTCTTTTTTTTTATCTTCCTCTTTAGTTTTCATCTTGTCTTAGCTTTGTCTTTTATCATATTAGATTGCTTAGTTAGACTTTAATATTTTACTAGTTCATTATTCCTTTCCTTTAACTTATTCATTTACTTTTCTTTATTAGTTTAGTTATTTGTTAGTTGTTTATTGTCTCACTCTCTTATTTACATGTTTGAATATCTTATCTTTTCTCTTATCTTTATTCTATTTCTTCTCTTTTTGGTTATCTTCTGGAGTTAAATTAAAGAATATATATATATATATATATATTCTTCAAGAGACTATGTGATTGATGGGTTTTCTCTAATGAATAGGATAGATTATATATTATCATTTTAATTGATTCATTATTTGACAAAATGAATTTTTGATTGTTATAATAGATTAAATTGTATTTCATAGCTTATTAATTATTTTTTGAAATATATTAAAAAAATCCCTCACAACTTTAGGATCATAAATGAGCCTTTAGAGTCCCATTATTTGACTGATATGATTCTAACTTAACTTTTATGATAGGAAAGAAAGTTGATTTATTAAAGGTAAAATTTTCAATGTCAATAGTTTTATTTCCAACTTTTTTCATTCATTTATCTTTTATTTACCTTTTCTGTATCTCTTTTTCTATACGTGATCCCACCAAATCATTACATGACCCTTCAATTTCTTCCATACAAATTTTAATTTATTTTCTCTTAGATTTTTTCATTCAAAAAACATTTTTGTGTTATTCATCCATTCTATCAACTTGTATGGTTTTAAAAACCTTCCATAATCTAGAACACCAACCTTGATTACTTTGTTCCTTCCCTATAAATACCTAACCATCATATCTTCCATTGATGTTAGTGGTTTATGTTATTCTTCATCTTTCTATATTTAATCTTCATTATCTATTTTTTATTCTACATCATCTTCCTCTCTCTTTTGTCTTTGATTTATGATAATTTTAGTTAATTATTCCACTTACCTTTGTAAATATTACATATTCTCATTCATTTGAGATATTCCTCCTCATCCTCTCATAATCTCTTACACCTCTAATAAACAAACATACTCTAATACCAAATAATCAACCTAAATATAATCAAGGTTAAAAACATGAATAGAAATAGTACAAAGAACATCTAAAATAGTCTTATATAATGATTCATATATTTAATTAATTTAATAATTACATAAAAGAGCATAAATAATCATAAACTCATAATTGGAGTTGACATGTAAAATTTGAGAATTTAAAAACCCTATTATTTTTAGCAGCTACTATTTTTAGTAAATTGTATATGTAAATGCAAACATTTATAAAAACATCCACATATCTCCTAAACATTAAAATTAACCTAAGATATAGATTTGAATTTAATTTCATGTTTGGTTACAAAAATATGCTAATTTCAAAACATAGGAAAATATTTATAAAAATCAAAATTTAGTTTTAGAGCCTCAAATGGTCACCTATGGCCTCCTCTTTTTTTTAAATGTCCATAAGTTGATAAATTAGCTTATGGTTGAATTTAAATTTTCAAGGTGATCATATTTGTGCAAATGAGATCTTAAACAAAGTTATGGATCAAAAGTTATGGCCTCTGAAAGTTTAGGCTCTACATTAAGGATGGCATGGATATCAACAAAAAATACACCATCTCCCAAATGAAATCATTTATTGATGAAAGATAATTTCAAAACTCCAAAAGGTAGAGGATATAGAAAATAACCGTATATATTTTGTCTTTATGTTATAAATTTTATTAATCTAGGCGTTCATTAGATGATGGAGGCCATTCTTAATCTTAGGAGAAGAAAACTACAATCTATGTAGTGTTAGGTATTTTTGAAATGATAATGAGATAAGTTTTAGATATATGGCCATCATATCATTAGAATTTTGTAAATTATTTTGGGTGTCTAAGATCTTTTTTAAAATTTGGAAATTTATAGTTTTTTGGTTTCTTATGTTATCTGAAAGGTTTTAATTTTGTATACATATGGGACACAAAAAGAAAAAATTGTCTATCAAAAACCAAAAATATAACCTATAGATAATGTATTTTGAAGCCACTACACATAATATTTCACAACCATTTCCAATTTTATTCTTTAGCCAATACCCAAAACTTTTATATTATCTACCTAGAATAGTCTACAAACATATATATATATATATATATATATATATATATATATATATATATATATATATATATATATATATATATATATATATATATATATATATATATATATATATATATATATATATATATATATATATATATATATATGTTTGTAGACTATTCTAGGTAGATAATGTAAAAGTTTTGGGTATTGGCTAAAGAATAAAATTGGAAATGGTTGTGAAATATTATGTGTAGTGGCTTAATATTTCACAACCATTTCCAATTTTATTCTTTAGCCAATACCCAAAACTTTTACATTATCTACCTAGAATAATCTACAAATATATATATATATATATATATATATATATATATATATATATATATATATATATATATATATATATATATATATATATATATATATATATATATATATATATATATATATATATATATATATATATGAGCATAAACACACTTAGCCAAAAAGTGATCAAGATGTCACATAAAGAGATAACCTATGATAGATTTCAAAATAAATTTTTAAAGGTCATTTAAGAGAGTTTTACAAAGGCCTCCGAAGCTTCCATCTATAATATGTCTAACATAGTTTTCCTTCCTCACTTATTATTTATTTCAGAGGAATTAAAAATTAAAAATTAATGGTAGTTTATAAATAATTCTATGACTAATATTATTAGGATTAACTTGAGATCAAGGTTTTCCTTCTTTTAGATATAAAGCAAAGTCATGCTCTACCTCAGAGGAGACTGAGGTAAATTTAAAATTAAGCACACATTGCCTATAATTTTATGTATAGAGAAACCCTCTTGATATATAAATCTTATAGACATATTAAAAACATAGGTCATTGAAGAATAAAAATGAAAATTTTAATAATAACTCAACTAGCATGTTTCTATAGAAGATGGATCCATTGCTACAACATCCACAACCTTTACTATGAAACATTTATCTACTGTTATAGTTCTTACAACTTTCAATCTAAAATAATAATAAATTGTTTGAGAACATGTAAGATTTTTTTATAGAGTTTAAATTAGCTTTTTCAGAAGTTTGATCATTCATTAGAGAACCTGTAACCTTTGTTGTAGAAGCTAAATGAATTTCACTTAACATAGATCCAACTTTTAGTTTTGGCTCCAAACTTAATTCTTATATTAATTCATAAGGAGATCTAATAGATTTATTAATTACATCAAATTTAACCATTTGATAATGATAATCCAACACTTTACACCAAGTGGCATGCCTACCCATTTTATGCCTATTTTATACCAATTAAATCCCTTTTCCAATGAAATAAATGACATATATCCCATGATAAGACATGATCTAAAATTAAATGCTAGTAGTTCATATGCCAACTACTATTTCTAGGTAATATATCCAATCGTGATAAAAATATCTAATAAAAATCCATCGAAGATACATTTGAACATAGATCTTTGAAAAATTATGTTGGGAATGAAGCTCTTCCTCCTAGGGAATAAATAGGCACCTTTCCAAGGTTTTCCAATTTCCTTAACGAATGAGAACATCTATTATTGTAGAGGATATGTAGGCATCCTAACCTAGACAAGAGTCACCAAGAAATTATCAGTTAAAGAATTAAAATATATAATCTAATGTTTGATTTAAATATTATTTAAACTCCATAAGCAATGCCCTGAATGTAAAATCTTTTCTTTGTCCTCCTTCAAACCACATATCAAAATAAAAAAATCCTTTGGTACATTGATAAATGAATATTTATTCAAAACAAAAATAAGAATATTAAAAAATTACATGTTGTGATATCTAAGAATTTTAATTAACTAGATAAGTCCAAAACTTATGGAATCTATAAATAATCCTAATCTTTGTAAATTATTTTTGTCCTCCATCACCTGTTTAAACAAAACCTCATACATCTTAAAGACAAGGGGTCATTTCAAATGCCAAGATGAATGGAATAGAATAAGGGAACTACCCCTTGAAACTACCTTCTCATGAAAGGTTTTCCTACCCACCAAATATGTATTCATTTGATAAAATATAGGGTTGACAAAATTTTGTAAAAATAAGATAGGAACATTGTCCATGGTTTGCATAAATAGCAACTTTTAGAGAATTAGAAATAAATTTATTCCACCCTAATTTAGACTTAGCTCTAATGCTTTTAAGAACAAACATAGCTTTTCACAATTGATTAAGAGGAACATTGGAAGACAAGCAGATTGAAGAAGAAAAAAAGCACATCACATTAGGATCCAATATTTTTGTACCATGAGAAATAACAAAAGTCTGGTATGAGTCATACCCAAATAAAATTATGAGCACTATGAAAAGGATGTACAATATCTTTACAAGATTGAGCATAATTAGTGAAAATGTTAAATGACTCCTCATATATGTATGATGAAATAGTGGCATAAGATATTTGCAAGAACTCTGATCCAAAGATTCCATTTTTAAAGTTTCTAAAATTAGACATCAATAAAGCATGAGAATTTATATATGTTAGCGATATCTCTAGAGGAATTAGACAAACAATGGGATTATGAAGGGCATAGAAGTTAGAAGAAATTGAAATATCATGCTTTCCATGAGTATAAAAAACATAAGGATTATAAATTTATATACATCTTCATGTTAGAAGAGATTTAGTCATTCTTAAGGATTAATTATTATTAAATAATCAAATAGATTGGAAATATTAGTGAACTTAAATCTTGATATATGTAAATATTATATACAATTCAAAATTCAATAATAAATATAAAATTTATCAATAAATAAATAAATATGCATAAAGTTAAATATATAAAATCTAACTATTGATATTTATTTAATTTAATAAATATAAAAATATTACAATGTCTTTATATATTAATAAATATCACCTTAGTGTAATCATATTGAAAAAAATAGTAAAAATTAGAAGAAGATTTTTTTAATAAAAACTACACTGATTTGATTAATGCATCGATGTTTTAAATCAAAATTTTCAATCCATCATTGGGGTAGCATACAATCCATCATCAAGGTAACTTAAGTATGCATCCAAACTTAACTAGAGGGCTTAATATTGTTACTTTAATTTGATTAATCCATTGATATATGAGATGACAACATGCAATACATCTTCTAGATATTGTATGATCTAATTAATCCAAAAAAACTAAAAATCACAAGATGCAATCTATCATCAAGGTATTGTAGGTTACAATATCCTCATGACATATCACATGTTGTAATCTAAAACTATCATATCAACTCATTTTTTCCCAAAATCACTTTCTTATTATTTTTACTGAATGTGAAATACTCAAAAATTTAATTATTTAGAAAACTAATAAAAAATTACCATGAATGCTAAAGTATAAAAAAATTCAATATTTACATGCAAAAAGAAATCTTCAATAATTATGTGACCATTTATCAGTTATTTTATTGAATATAAATGTATAAAACTCTTCAAGTGGTTCAAATAATTAGTGTAGAATCACTTGAGTCAAGACAAAATCTTGTAAGGTATAATAACTCGTTACTTAAAAAAAATATAAAATATAAATCAAAATCAATCACATTGTAAAAACAATATATAAAATATATAAATATGCAAAAATATATATATAACTAGCAGTTTCCCCAAGGGTACAAGTTACTCTAAGAGTATTTTTATTTAAGGGAGATTGGAATGTGTGTGGAAAGAGGTGGAATGGGTTAGTGAAGGGGATGTAAACATGCATCATTATTATTGGGTGCATCCATTGTAAAGTTTGACATTGATATCCCATATTGTATACAGTAAAATGTTTTATGTGGTAACAAATTTCATAATAGAATATGGTGTTTTATATTAATGATCATAACTATGATGGTGAAATGATTAAAAGGAATAGATATATAGAGTAGTTAATGTAATATTTTCATATAATCTCTACATTATTAAGTTGTGAATTGTTGTTATGCCCTTCTTGAAGCTATCTATTGAGGTTGAATAAGATTCCTTCTATTAGAACTCTGATCTTGAAAACCCAAGTGTAATCAATTTTGTCATCTATAGGTTAAAAAAATTACTTGCATGTGGTTCAATGAAACTCCTAGTACTCTTTACATACCCACATGTTACTACATGACCTTAGGTGGTTAGATGTTACTTTGATGACTGACCCCACTCAAGCTCATTTTATATTATTAAAAGTGTTGGGGGCTTTAGGATGGCTATCAAGTTGAAGCTAACTCTACACAAGAGTTATGTGTCATGTTTGTATTCAATATATACCCTATGAAACATGTCAATGTAGGTCCATAGAAGGATTGTAACACGTAACGTGTCATCATTGGTCATGGGTACCCAACCTATCAATTCTTGATTGATAAACGGGCCATATGAAACTATCTTTTTCATTTGGGAGACACAATTTGACATTCCTTGACTATTAGTTGGTCTATGTGTTTTTTTTTATTGGGTCCTAGTTTTGTAATCTATGACAAGGCCTAGACTATAGCTTCAATATCCTAGGCTAGGTGTCACCTCATTATTAAGTGTAGGAACTCAAGTTGATAGTCCCTAACTATCAACAGGTCCATAAGGTGGTTCCCCATTAGGTCTAACCTTGTGAACTCTATTGATAGGACTAACAAGTGGTGGTGACTCTAGGATTCTAGAATACATCCATGTGTATACTATTATTGTTAAAATATCAATTTTTGCTTTATCAATTTTCATTCCCTATGATTTATGTATGGTTATACAACATGACATTTTGAAACTAATTTGTATTGCCCACCACATGTATGGGTTACTTGAAATATTAAATTAACTCTTATGATAAGCATTTCTTCTACCTATGTGAGATTAGATAGAACTTTAGGCTATGTACTAGCATCTATGTTAATATAAGCACAAAAGTGATTTTTTTTCTATAATGCACCTACGATAAGTATGATCACCATGGTAATTTCTTGTTTCTATACCTGGATATGATTCCTTATAAATAGAGAATGGATGTATTAAGGAAAAAAATAATTCTCTCACAAGAATCATATTTAATGTTTCTTAAAAGCACCATTAGTAATTGGGGGGGGGGGGGGGAAGGGGGGGGAAAGGTGCATTCAGTATTTGTTGTCTGTGCATGGTAATTAAGTCACAATGTGCATTTATTTGATCTTTGTGAATTGTAGAGCTCAAATGAGCCCTTTTATTAGATTTTTTAGGACCCATGAATGTCTACAATGATCATTAAAATATATATATATTACTAAATTATTGGAAAGGCTATGTATAGTCTTATTTCTTGTAAATGGAAATAATATACTATGCAAGTGTAACTATATAAAAGAGATCAATAGAGTTAAATGATCACATTTATATAAATATCAACATGAAGAAGATGTGGCTCTAGATGAATAGTAGTATAGGTGTAATCATATAATTGTAGGTAATTTTTCAAGCATGTTTTCAATACCAAAAATGAAGTGCACATTTTTTTTAATTTATTGTAATTATTGTGTTCAATATATTTAAAATAATGCACAATTTTACATTTTTAAACTTTTATAGATATAGATATAGATATGTTGACAATAAAATAATGATATTTTTATTAATGTACATTCAAATGATTTTGGATATTTAAATCTAATATAAAAAGTTAAAAACCTCAAATTAACATCTCATTTGACATCACCCCTATTCAAATGTAAAATAATGTCTAATCAGGGAAAGTATGATTAATGATATAAGCTGATTAGTTAAACCCCATGTTTATTATTATTTTTTTACTTAAATAAATTTATTAATTAGGAATACTTTACTATATATTTTCTTATATTATAAGTTAATTAAGTAACCAATATAATCTACTTACTTGGACCGTATGCCTGATTTCACCTATTTTACATTCAATTATCAAAATCATGATATATTTGTATTAAGAAAAAAATTATAAATATTTCTTGGTTATATATATGTATAAAACATTTTAAAGTATTTTAATATTAATTAAGTCGTTTCATTTTTATGTTTTAAGCATACTATCTTTCTATATTTATATATTCATATTCTAATTTTTTATTAATAAGTACTATGTATTTTAATGAAGTCATTTTTAAGTGGTAAGTCTTTCTTTAAATTTTTAATTTACTATCAATTTTTTATTTCTGCTTTTCAATAAATTTTAATGATTTTAAGATATTTATTAATTACCTCTTCTTTTCATAGTATTATTTCTATTAATGTATTATATTCTATTATATATTATTCTTAATATAATATTATAATGTGATATCTATTATTATAGTATTGATATTATTATTATATTATAGAAAGTATATATTAATACAATACAATGATAATAGTAGATGTGAGGCTCATAAATATCATTTATATTATTGTTTAATCCATCCTCTAAAAAAAATTAGAAATAAAATGAAATTATCTTTCAAAATATTACACATTTTTTAAAATATTTTCAATAATATTTATTCCATATTACATTGTTTTGCATCTTTAATATTATCTTTCACAAATAATTTTTTAATATTTTTTACTCCATATTTCACTGTTTGGCATCTTAACTTCACGATTATTTATATTCTTTCACAATAATTTCAAAAAATTTAATTCAACATTTAATAGTTCCAAACAACTCTCCTAAAATTTATAACTTTCAATAATATTTGAATATATTTAACTCCATAATTTGTTGTTTCATGCACATTACACAAAAGTTTACTAAGAGTTAGGCTACAATATTTATGGTAATTTCACATCAACTTACATACTTTGTTTGGAAAAAATATTCCATGATAACATTTACACGTGCCATATGCCTAAAATGGAGTTTGTGTACATATGTTTTAGTGTATTTTTATTATTATGACAACAACATTATAATATCTATTACTAATGTGGTAAATATTAATGGTTTTAACCTACATGATTTCTCTTATATGTTAAATATGGATAATAGTAATGGTTTTACTCTACATGATTTCTCTTATATGTTAAGGCTATCCTGCCATGTTTGCACTGAGAGTAAGGGTTTAATTTGTTGAAGCTACATTTTTTATGAAGAACCATATACAACTGAAACACATAGGTAATACCTCCATAGCTTCCCTAATCTTTTGCCAAAAATCTCATTCTGGCTCATTTCTACATGAAGAACATGAGGTATGGCTATCCTAAGAGAAATAATGTCTTAAGAAATTATACTAGACATAAGATTACACTTCCTAAATGTAGATGGAGGATGGCTTCACCTAAGACTGTAGACTACATGAAGGTTGTGAAGAAACATGCATTTTTGGCAAATCAGACAAATAATTTCTTCTCTTTTATCTTATTGATTTAAAGCAATGAATCTTTGGTTTTTTGTTGAATAGTTAATGTAACAGTAATTATGGAAAATCCATTATATATATCTTATATTATAAGTATGCGTTTTGAGCTTTGCTCTAGAAATTTATAATATTTTCTATTTCTTGTTTGTGCTAATGCATTAAATGATACTAGTAAGGTGATACACTAACTATTTGTAAATAAGAGTTTTGCAACTCATGGACCCAATTCCAAATTCAATTTTCCGAATTTCATTATGTCTAAGTCTTCACTCTCTTGTCATAAGATTTAGCTTGTTATAGCTAAATACGCACTAGGCCAAATCCTCTCAAGCACCAACAAGAACAAAAGCTTCTTGATGGAAAATCCCAAATCACCGTCAACATCATCCTTTTGGTCAGAAATGGAAGCACCAAATGACAATCAATCAATCTCTGAGGAGTTCGAATTTGCATATTGGGGACAAACTCACCAACTGATTTGATAAGAATAGCTGGTTATGAAAACTGCCAATGAAAAATGTTGAGCAAACTAAAAACGTTTAGTACTTCACACACATATTTTAAAAAATGTGATGATGTTCAGTTGGATAAAAATCAAATATCTAATTTTTTGTCTCATGTGAGATGAATCTAAAGGGTTGCCACCCAATTAGAAATGCCTCCGACATAAATATATAAAACTCTTCAATTAATTAAAACCAAATTAATCTAACAATATAAAGAGATGAACAAATTTAAGCATGCTAAGATGAACATAATGTTTATCTACTCTAAATGTTTTTGAACCTTGTTCAATAATTTTTGCACTATCCAAAACCGCTACAACTTCATGTGTACTCAATTTATTTTGAACTCAGAAATTTATTATCTTTTCCTATTTGAAAAAAGAAAATTTATATATTTATTGACCATGTTATTTCATTTTACTTTAATATTATTTTTTTAATATAATTTTTTATCTATTAAAAGTCTAATAAGTTTTTTGAAAAAGTTCCCCCAAAAAAAAAATCTGTATTGAAAAAAAATTTAAATATTAAAAATCCTCAAACATATCTCTCATCCATTTCACATTTCTATATACCTCTTAAATATTATATGTCAATCAATTATTATAACATATATAAATACATAATACGCTTCGAGTGAAAACTCACTTGAGTTACTTAGCAGAAATCTACTCGTTAAACTCTTCTCGAGTGTGGATTCATTCCATTATTTATTTTTGTTTTCTACTTTGGCGGTGTTGAAATTTCGACGTTGCTCGAGTGGTCAGTATACGAATTCTGCTATCCACCTAACCCTCTTAATCCCGAATTAATGTTGTTGAATGTATATGATCTGTAAGAGACGATCTGGTATATGGTAAATTGACAGAGATGGGTTCATTAGAGCGTTCAGAAAAAAACACAAGTAGGCGGATAGCACATCCCAAATATATACCGGGGTTCATGAAGGTAGGTGTAAAAAGCAGATCTCAAATATATGCCGTGCTGGAAACTCCAATAATTTTGACGTCAATGTTTACGTAAAGTTATTATGTTAAGACGTTATCTACTAGATAATGTGTTCCGAACCGTGTTTCTAAATGCACGTACTCTGCTGCGCTGGAAACAGATTAATGGCTCCACTTTTATACACGAGGTTGGTTGTAAATTGCTATTGGGGAAATACATCATTAGTGGACTACTTTGGGGTGTTTTATTGATAGCAACGAGTCAAAATGTTGGTGCTTAAATCTGTGTAGTGTATACACTTAAAATCGTTCCTTTCATTTTTTACGATTAATATTTTTATTAGTCACCTTAATTCTGTTTAACTTATTTTATTCCATTAATTTATCCCATTTTTAGTTATTTATCTAATATCCCCTTCCATCATCTTACCTCTACTAATCTTACTCATACCCAATCTTTCATTAATTCTCCTTAATCCCTATTATCCCAATTTAATTTTAGTTATCTTATTATATGAAAATTTTAAATTCGCATAACCTCACCTACCCACCTATTAACCTACACCTTAGCCTTTCATATATCCCTAGTCCCTAATCACCTACCTAATCCCTATCTGACTCCCACCCAATCCTTCATTATCCGTAAGCTAATCAAGAAGCCTTTAGAATTGGAGAAACTCCTCCAAGATTCTACAAGTTTTTAAACTAGAAACTTCTAAAGAATTTAATATTCTTTGAATAATCCATAGCTATTGATCTCATCCCTTCAACTTTGAATATCAACCCTTGATCTTCCCTCCATAATCTATATAAATGAGCCTTTTCCTCCATGGAAGATAATCTCTAATCTCATATCCAATCCATGTCAAATTAGCTATCAAATCCATCATCAAAATCCTTTTATCATGATATCACTATGCCAAAAATCTGAGTCTACATGCAATCAATTCATCCATTAGAACATCCTAGAAGGAGGTGATATGAATCGAGGAATTTAGTAAGGTCTATATCATTATGATTTGTTTCATGAATCCTTCCTAATAGGTAGTTTTTGTTTTGAGTTTGAATTATCCTGTTTAATTCATAATGTACTCAAAATCCTATTACATTTTGGTGACCATGGTGGGATGGAGCAGCGTCTTTTAGACTAATTTTATAAATGACGTGTGATAATGCAACTTGCAAGACAAATTTAAAATAAATTTGGTGCTTTATTCAATAAAATTTTTTTTCGTTGAAGAAAGGAATCTCTTGGGAGGATTTCTCACATCTAAACGAGCAATCTATATTTTGTTACAGCATTACAAATTTACATTCTATCACAAATTTGTAGAAGTAAATATTTTTGTTACCAACATAATATTTAACCTGGCGCATAATATTTGTTTCTTTGGCATCTTGATGGCACATTAAACTTTGAAATTTTTCGATTCCACTCCCTAACGTCTTTGTAAGATTATCCCTATGCTATCATTTTGGTGTATCATTTAGAATTATGTGAGATAAAAGTGCAATTTGTCTTATATGCACGACTGCTTCACATTTAGCATTATCCTTTTTTGCCCACAACCCATTCAAAACAATGTTTCTTCAGGCAACAAAATAGCGATAAAAGGTTGAGTTGCCTTAGATTTGCCATATGGATTATCTTATTTAGCTCAACCTGCGTACATAGATACATGCATAAAGCGAGAGAATTCATCCACACAATTGTAATTACTCCCATTCTGTAAAAAAGTCTTTTGAATCAAATCATGAGACTAATCTTAAAAGTAATGTGCTAGTAGCAATACTTGATGTTTAATTTGTCTCATATTTTCCTATTATTTGAAATTAATTTCAAATACTTTCATGTTGTAAAGTCTAGGTTTTTTCTTGGGTGATATCTGAACAAAGGGATTGGGCGATTTATATTTTTGTATTATTCGAATGTTGATAAAAATTTATCTTTAATCCAATCTTTTACAATCCTTTTACCTGATCAAATGTCCTGTACAGGCGCATCCCTACTTACCCAGCTTCTACCAAAAAATATTTACTTAGCATTGCCCTTTTTTTATTTTGTATTAAGTGTTTGACTATGCGACATAGTATCGATTTGGCGGAAGGGAAACGAGGACGAAAATTTAAAGAGGTGTAAAACAAGTTTGCTATAAAAACATCAAAATAAAGCCAAAATAAAGGGAAGTGATGCTTGGAACAAAGTAAGAATATCTCCAGAAAGATATTCCTTGACATTTTTAGCCCCACGCCATACCTATGCCAAGCGCTATCATCACTCAAGATCGGGAAATTTATTATCGCTGGTTGTAGTGTAATGTAATATCCCAAATCTATACGAGCCTTGAATGTAGTGTAATATCCTCTTAGATACTTTCTAGTGCTACTCATGGGGATTACTATATGAATATTGAGATAAGTCCCATTGAATAATAAATATTGGGCCTAGTATGAGTTATATAAACATCGAGTGGCATCAACCAAAGGTGTACAATAGTCAGCCTTAAGTTTGAATCCTAATAATAAGGAGTCATAGATGGCTTACAATCATCCATGTGAAACCAAGCCAAAAGATCAAGAGAATACTTGGAATATGCGGGTCAAATACTTGAATCAGACTATGATATCTTGATGCCAAGGAAGTAATGTAGAAAACCCAAGTTAATCATGTCAAATCTATTCTATAGAGTTATCATCACTACTGAAATAGCCTATGAGGAACCCTCGGTGATCAAAAGATCATCAACATAAATGATTAATATCAATAAAAAATCATCCTACCATAAAAATTAGGGTTCAAATGACACCTAGTGAAACCTAAAATAAGGAGTAAGGAATCTATGCTAGCATACCAAGCTCGAGGGGCATGTTTTAGGCCATAGATGGATTTCTAAAGTTTTCAAAATAAAGATGAATCTTGAACAAACCCATATCATTATTCAATGTAGATCTCCTCCTTAAGGTACCCATGAAGAAAGGCACTCTTCACATCTATTCTGTGCACATTCCAACTGTGTGTTGCAGCTATAGATAGTGTGAGTTAGATCAAAGTCATCTTTGCAATAGGTATAAAGGTCTCTCAGTAGTCAATGTCAAATACTTGTAAGAAACCCTTGGTGATCAATTACATTTTTTACTTATTGATTGACCCATATGATGTAATCTTGGTCTGATATATCCACCTATATCGATCCATCTTCCTTCCCTTAGTAAGTGAAGTCAAATCCCAAATGTGATTTTTGATCAAGGAATAATATTCTTCAAGCATATCACTATCCCACTTAGGTATATATGAAGTCTCTCAAAATGCCTATGGATCCAAAAATGAAGAAAAGAAAGCATGGAGACTACTTTGATAATCTGCCTACGTACATCTATCATTTAATGGATCCCCTACCTAAGTTCCTACACTCTAATAATTTGCCTAAGTACATCTATCATTTAATGGATCCCCTACCTAATTGCCTACACTCTGAAGTGTTTATCTAGCCCTAAGTGGCCTAGATGTGGGTGAGTTAGGTGCCAACCCCTCATCCTCTATACCATTACTAGAGGTGGATGTAAAAGACTTTCCATTACTATATTCACTATTAGAACTAGAATAAGAATAAGACCCTAACTTAGGAACCTATTCTAGATTATTTGAGTCACAAGAAGAATCATTAAGTCTAAGTGAATCCAATGAAAGAGAATAAATTTCAAGTGTTGAGTCTTTGGAACTCTCCTGAAAGTGAACACTTCTCTTTATGAATAACTCATGTGTGGTTGGATATAGAAGGTGATACCCCTTGACACCATATGGATAACCTACAAAGATGCAAGGCTTGGATTGAGGTTCCATATCTTTATGTACATTCATTGGTATATGTGTTATAGCTGGAGATACAAAAATTCTAAGGTGCTCAACATTAGGGTTCCTTTCATGCCAAAATTTAAAGGGTGTTCTACCTTTCAAAAATTTATGAGGAACCATGTTCTAAATATAAAAAACATAATTAATGGCTTCACTCTAATAGTAGGGTGCCAAGGACTTAGAGTGAATCATATAGCTAGCCATGTATTTCAAAGACCTATTCTTATGTTCTAAAACTCTATTTTGTGAAGGACTCTAAGTAACTATCCACTGTAAATCAATCCCCTATATGGTTCAAACTTGATCAAATATGTTGTTGACATTTTCCCCTACATTGTTAGTTTGAAGAACCTTGATGAATTTCTCAGATTATTTCCCAACAAGTGCCTTGATGTCTTGAAAATATTCAAACACTTCAAACTTTTACTTAATAAAATAGATCCATGCATATCTCAATAAATCATCAATGAAAGTGAGAATGTACTTAACCCTTCTAAAATATATATTGGGAAAAAGCCCAGATACATGACTATGTACTAACTCTAATGCTTGTGAAGCCCTCCAAGCCTTGCCTTTGTCTAAATTTTGTTTCAGGATGTTTTCCAAGAGAGCAACCCTCAACAAAGATCCTTAGAGAATTAGATTGGAGGTAATCCTATGACCATGTCATTTTTTCTATGTTGTTCAAGGTAGCAAAAATTAAGGTGGCCAAACTACTTATGCCATACTTTGCTAATTCTATCTAAATGAATTGGCAATGTTGTCAGAGAAGAATTAGGAGGAAAATGTGAGAAGGTTTATAATACAACTTGATGATATGCCATACCCACTACCCCTATAGTTTTACTATGCAACTCCTTGGTGATAACTAAATATGGTATAAACTCAACCCTCATGCCTTTGTTGATATGAGTGATTTGGGACACTTATATGAGATTGGTTGAAAGAAAAGTGATACTTAGAATATTATTTAATATTTCTCTTATTTTTTTATATCCTCTCCCTACAACTAGTACATAAGTGTCATAACCCAAACTAGTATAAGATATGCTACAAGGCTCTAAGGAAGAAAACTCAATTAGTGAAGAACCCATGTGATGAGAAGCACCCAAGTCAATGACCCATGAAGATGTTGAAGATGCAAATACTACAAGAGCTTTGACCTTTTATTTCTATTTCTCTTTGCCCTTTACCTTAGCAAAATATTGGGTAGATGAATTCTGCTTGATGGACTTAGGAACACCTATGTTGTTCTTGTCCAAGAGATGAGTTAGGTGATCTATTTAATTGTTCATGAACTTACTTTCATCATGTCCAAATTTATTATGATAAGCACACTTAAACCTTCCATTTCTTAGGTTTCAATGTTGGTTTTGGTAGATTATTTCTTATTCTCTCAATCTTTATTATTATTGTTCTTCTATTTGTTTAAAGTCTTTGCTTTTACAATCCCAAAAATTAGGGCTTCAGGTTTTGTGGAATTCATTGTGCCCATCTGGATCAACTTTTCTTGATCCCTAGTTAAGTTAGCAATCAAATCATATAAATAGGACTTCTTCCATGTAATGCCTAGATCACTTTTAGTGGCATGAAAATTAGAGACAAAGAATGAATATTCAGGGCCTAGTTTAGAGAGTATAGAATGAACAAGTTGGTCATCTTATTTTTTATCACACATTATTTCAATTGTAATCTCAAGGAATTGAATTTAGTGAATAAATACTGATGGGTGTCAAAGTTTTAAGAACTTGAGTTCATTCTCAAGCTCATGATCTCTCATCATATCTTGCTCCCAAATAATTTAACTTGAATGGTCCATAAATCATGAGATTATCTAGTAGGCTCTAAGTGAGATAAGAGATCATGTACTACAAAAAGACATAATAGGCCATAGGCTTCATCACTACGATTATAGCCCATAGAAATGAGTAGTAGTGAAGTTGTTGTAGAAATGAAAGTACAAGCACAATGCAAAAAGTGACCCAAAAAGGCATAGTACACCCCTTAAACTATGCAATAGTGACCCCTCCCTTCCCCCCTCTATTCCCCCCTTCCCCCCATAAGATGTTATAGATGCATGATTAAAAGATGTCAGAATGAGGTGATAGTGTGTCTTGACTAATCAATGCGAAAGTCAAAAGGCTAGATTTTTCAAACAAAAGAGGGCGTTGGACTCTACTGATAATGCATCCAAAGAAGAAAGTACAATGTGAGTAGATGAAAAATTAAAATAAAACTTTCTTTTAAAATATTTCCCACACTATATTATTTTATAAGAAATAATGAAAAATCTCCACTAACAATCTAATCTTGAACAATCATTTTATGAATTACTTATGCATTAAAATAAAAGAATCCTATTTTACTTTATTTTAAATTAAGATATTAAAAAATAATTTAACATGCTAAAAACATTAGGGTAAAATTGAATATATTTAGCTTATTTTCGAAGAAACTTTCAAGCCTTTGAAATAGTAAGAGTATTTTGTGATGATTTTTGACTAACATGGAATGGAATGGTAGTTCTAACTGGTCAGCATTAAGAATAGTCTCTATAGGTGAAAATGTTGTAGCTATGAGCCATATGGAAGAAATAAAAAACTAGGGTCAAACATGGAGAACCAATTGAGGCCAAAGACAGGTCAATACCATATAGAAGAGACTAGACCTGAGGTTGTATGGAGCCACACATATATTTTTTAGAAAAATGCACCAAGGTATACCAAACATGTAGTCATAAAGAAACCATAGTAACTGTGGTAATGGTTGCCAATGAACCAGTCCTAAAAAAAAGATGACTCCACAAAAAATAGAAAAACTCCCACAAATGGATTGTGAAAACTAGTTTTTATTTGAAAATAACAAATCTCAAGATTTTAAATAAAACTAACAATAGTTAAAAAAACTAGATAAGCATATACCAAAATGGCTCTGATACCATATTGGAATTGATGCCAAGAGCTCTAGATCAAGTGAATGCATAGGTTTGTGATAGACATGACGCAAGCATGTAGGAAAAATAATATATGCAAAAAAATGAAACCACATACATGATAATATTGTATAAACAAGATAAGAGTGAAACGAATCTTCCATTGAACAATAGTTCACTAAGAGAGATGTACATAAAGGAGTGCATGAGTAAATCCTCTAGAGAAAAGTGGTTAGAGAGCCAATAATAGAAGAGTAACTACCATACCTGAAATAACTGGTCAAGGGAGTTACTTCCTATTCATCTGGTCAAAATATAATCCCAAGTACACCTAAAAAATCTTATCCATGAAATTAAGAAAACTCCAAATAAGGGGGAAAAACCCATAATAAATAAATATGGGAAAAAATAAAACCCCTAGTCTAATAGTGATATCTTTCGATATGGTATACAAAAGGATATTTCTATGGATTATATGTGCTAGTAGAAATAAATCAAGTTGGTGAAGTTGATCTTCTTACTAGATAGGCTAGATTACACATAGCTAGGTGATAAAATCCAACACTCCCTCTTAATCTAGACCACCAAAAATATATGTAACTCCTATTTATTATTATTTTTATACTCAAAAATATTCTTTGATAATGACTTTATAAAAATATCAACAAATTGATCTTGAGTTATACAAAATTCAAGAACGATCTCACCATTATTGAATATCTATCGAATGAAGTCATATATTGTGTCTATGTGCTTGTTTCTCTTATGATACACATGATTCTTATAGATCACTATAACTGAATTATTACCACAATAAATCTTTGTTTTTTTTTCTTGACTATGCCCTAAGACCAACAAAACTCTTCTCATATAAATTACCTAACATACCGCTGATGTGGATAGTATATATTATTATTATTATATATATGAAAGGGTGATAATCAAATACTTATTTGATTAAAATGAAAACACACTTGATGTGATATGAAACATATAACTAGATGTGATCTTCTTATCATCAATGTTGCTAGCACAGTAACTATATATGTAGCTAGTTAATTTGAAATCTTCAGTTGGTGAATATAGAATCCCATAAGATCTTATACTATAAATGTATCTTTATATTATTTTAGTTACATTCCAATGCAATTTATTTAGTTTCTCCATAAACCTTAAAATAAAGCTAACTCCATGCATGATATCATGTCTTATGGTTTTTATATACATTCGACTGCCAACAAGTTTCTTGTACAAGTTTGAATCTACATTGGATCCTTTATATTCTATGCTGATATTTAATCCCATAGCTATTGGGATTGGTAAATAGTTCATTTTTAGCATATTGAACTATTTTAATATTTTATTTGAATATTTTGATTAAAATATGAAAATGCCTTGGTTGGATTGAGTATCTTCTATGCTAAAGACGTACAGCATCAATCCCAAGTTTGTCATTTCAAATTTTGTTTTTATTGTTGTTTTGAATTAAATGGTTTAAATATTTCATATTTTTAGTACATTCCTATTGTTTTAAGCAATAATTGATAACACCATATTATAACATTGATTAATTTTTGCACTTGTGTAAAAGTCTCATTGTAGTCAACTCTAGCCTATCAAGAGAAACCCTTTGATACTAACCTTGATTTTTATTTATCCATATTACCTTTAGAATTGAATTTGGTCATATAAGAACATTTCACTCCTATGACATCCTTTCCTTTTGAAAGGTTACCTAGATCCCATGCCTGATTCTTTTCAATTGAATTGATCTTTTCATCCATGGTGTTAATCTAATTTTCATCTTGGACAACATATACAAGCATACAAGATCAAAATATGATAAGAATGTAAAATCACAATGGAAACTTGTATATTCAATTTCTTGACATTCATCAAATATTTCCCTTAGGCTTCTTATCTTCCTTGAAGAATAATCTTAGAGATTCTAGAGTGGGAATTGATGAATCATCATTGTAAGTACTTGTTAGTGTAGATGTGCTTAGAGTTGAAGGTGATTTAGACATTAATGTTGGAGTGCACATTATGGTAAAATATTCCACTGGGCTACACACATGTGGAGCTAGAGGAACATGTTAAACATGACTTTATTCTATCCTATTCTCATGAGGTCTACTATCACGAATAGTAGTTATGTTGTCAATACTTCCCTCCCATGCTTTTTCTTCAATGAAGTCTACATCACTATTGATGATAAAAAAATTTGTGATGGGATTGTACAATTTTTAGGCTTTGAACTACTAATTGTGGCCTAAAAATATATACTTTTTTCCTATGTCATTCTCAGTTTCTTTTTCAACTTTCTTTCCATAAGTGCATAAGTTGCACAACCAAAAATGCATAGCTGAGAAACACTATGATTCTTTCCACTCATTTTTTCTTAAGGAACTTTGTTATTTACACTCTTCATTGGGAATATACATAGAAGATAGATTGTGCATGAGATAGCTTCTACCGAATACTCATTTGATAGATGCTTAGCCTTCAACATGCTCTAGGCAACTCGATGATTGTTTTAATTTTTATTTCATCTACACCATTATGTTGAAGTGTATACATTATTTTGAACTACTTATTGATTCCATTACATTTGTAGAAATTCATGAACTCAATAGATATGCATTCTCCTCCTCAATTAGATCACAACACTTTGATATAGTAGTTTCTTTACTTCTAAACTTTAGCCTTAAACTCCTTATATACATTGAATACATCAAACTTATGATTCAAGAAGTAAACCCTTGTCTTTCTATTGTAGTCATCAATGAAAGTTAGAAAATACAAATTATTATCAATTGAGGTAGATTGCATTTGTCTATAGAGATCTATGTGCATAATATTTAGAGGCACTCTTGCACAATAAGTCTTTCCTATAGGAAAATATTTTCTATGCTATTTTCCTATTATGTATCTCTCATATTCTATATTAGGCTACTCGATCAATGGAAAACCATTCATCATATTCTTCTGATGCATTAGCTTTAAACCATTGAATTCCAAATGACCAAATCTTAAATGGCATAACCATGATGGATTCGTGAATGAAGTCTTAAAGGTTTTTTCAACATGTGCTTGAGTCTGCAAGCTATGAAATCTAGATGTAGGGGGTGCTAAAATATGAATCTTCAAAGGAAACATTATGTTCCTTGTCATGCAAAATTTTGTAATCATTTTGATGCTTGGTGTTTTATCCACAATGACACATTTGTCATTATCAAAGTATACTTTATAGCCTTTATGCACTAAATGGCCTATGGTTAATAGGTTATGTTGTAAACCAGGAACATAGCAAACATCATGGGTGTACTTATTCTCTCCTTATTTAATTTTAATGGGAATTGATCCTTTTCACATAATTGAAATTATATTGTCATTACCTAGCTTCACTTCTGAATTGACATAGTTGTTCATGGTTGCAAACATATCTTTGCTACCAATCATGTGGTTGTTGAATCCATTATCTAGGAACCATACATATTTTGTGCTTTATTTTAGTACATTATAAGTGATCATGACTATATTTTGACTAATACCAATGGACTTGTTCTCTTTAGTAAAATTGGCCTTTTGTTTGTTCAAATCAAATGGCCTATTTTGACATTCATTTGCATAATGGATATACATTTTTCAACAATGTCAATGGACAATAGATTTATCATAGCTTTCACTATGAGAGTGATTGTGTGAATGGAAATTACTCCTTCCTCTATTATAGCTAAACCTTTATCTCATTTAGCTGACTCTGAATTGATATTTGAATGGCTTATCTAGAGAAGATCCACTTTATCTATTTAGTCTTTGCTCATGGAATAAAACTAATCCTATCAACTAATCAATTGACAACTGGTTCAAATTCCTTAAATCTTCAGTTACTACCACCATAGAGTCAAAATTTATAGGTAGAATCCTCAAAATATTCTTCATGATTTTATGATCTTTAAGAGTCTCACCATGAGACCTTATCTAGTTTACAATGACTACTACATTTGTGAAGAATGAATGTATAGTATCTAACTCTCCCACCTGTAAGTTTTTAAAATCTCTTCTTAGCATCTGTAACTTCAAAGTTTTTACCTTCTTCCTATATTTATAGGTGGTTTTTAGATTATCCCATGCTTGTTTTGATATGGTTTTTGTTGTAATATGCATAAAGATGGACTCCTCCATAACTTGTTGAATGAAGAATAGTACTTTCACATCCTTCTTGCTCTCTTTGCATAGGTTTTTGTCTAATTATGATAGTGATTTAAATTATTACATACTAGCAAGATCTATAATCTCATTCTTGAAGAGTTCCCATATGTATTATGAATAATATAACATCTTCATATTTATTAGAAGTCATAGTTCTTGCCATTGAATATATGAATCAGTGACTGAGTTATATTGCTACTTACACTCGCCATGGTTGATTGATGCTTGCACCTAGATTGTTGTTGCTCGGAGATGTTCTTGAGTGAAAATATGAGGGTAAAAAACTAAGATAGAACATAATGGGGCACTATACCTAAGCACAACTATAGGATGCTAAGATTAGGTACAAATGTTGAGCATGAAATTTTGATCATTTGGTGCTGAAAGCAAGCACTTATACACTTATCCTTGATTATGGTACTTGTGTTGTAGAGCATTTAAGTACTATTACTTGGAATAGCACATTTCGAAAATGTCAAGGTTTGATGAAATAGTGACCACTTATCTTTAACGTAGAAATACAACACAAATGTTAAAGTAATCCACCACTCTCTAAGATGGCTAGACAATAGAGATTATTAATCAATTACATTTAATGCATTACTAGAGTGAATCCAATTAGCTGGGATATGTTACAATATGATGTAAAAAATCATATTTGTGGGGATTGTAAGTGTTGTTAGAAATAAATACGGAATGGTGAAGTTGATCATCTTACTAAGTAGTCTATATTACATGTGTCTAAGCCACATCATCCAACATGGCTTAAATATGTGCATTTTTAAGGGTTTCTATTTAGGTGATATCAATCTAACCATATTGGAGTTTCTTTTCTTTTCTAAGAATTCTTAGACTAGGGGAAAGGTCCTAGTAGCTGTGCACCCTAACTTTGGACAATGAATTAAGGTGCCATAACATCACATTAGATTTTTAAAAAAATACCTATTTTAATATATCATCTTAACTACTTCTAACTAAGTTTTCAAGGTCTAGCACATTATACATTTTATGATATAATTGATTTTATCATGAGAGGTCATAAATTATATTTTCTAAATCTATGGCCAAAACGTAACTTTTGGAATACCAATAGTTGTGCATTAGGGTATCAATAATTGAGTCTTACTTGTCAAGATGAGATTGGTTACTTTTAATTTTATAGAATAAATATTGAACAAGTATTAGATACTACATGTTCAACTTTTGGTGCACGTTAATAGTTTTACAGACCAATATATTAGATCAATAGAGAACATGTTAACAAAAACCATGTTTGATAATTGAAGCATGCACAACTATTGGGACCTTTCCCATACCCTATGTCAAATCTCAAAAGTGGATTTTAAAATCAATACTTTTTTCTATGATATTTTAGAACATCCTTGTTCAAGAGAAAATAATAGATACTAAAGTTTCAAAGGAGGGTCTAGACAAAGTTAGAGATGTGGTGGATGGTTTGATGTTTTCCTCTAATGGATCATAAGACTATAGTTTAGAGTTCATGTATGGGGCAATCTTAGTAGGCTTAAAAAGACTCAGAGGGAGATAAGGATAAGAAACTCATAATTTTTGAATCTTCTTATGGGTTGGACTAGGAAGTATCTCAAAAGAAGGTTAAGGATTGATGAATCTGAACAATCGAGGAAAATAATAATAATCTGTATTGATTCATATATTTAATGGATAAAATAAATAGATAAAAGATTACAAATAAAACTTAGTTTGGAATTGGAATTGACATATAAAATTCTAAAATAAAAAAAAATAATCAACTTACTATTTTTAACAATTGCTATTTTAGTATGTTTTGCATGCTAGCACGAACAATTGAAAATATCTCCACATATCTCCTAAGAAATGAATTTGACCTAATAGATGAATTTGAACTAAATTTCATGGCCTGTTATAAAAATTCACTAATTCTAAGAATAAGAAAAACTTGAAAAATATTAAAATTTAGTTTTGGACCATCAAATAGTCGCATATGGCCTCTAAAAAGTTTTAAAAACATCACTAAGAAGCTATAAATTCTCAAGGATGAATTAAAATTTTCAATATGGTCATTTTGGCACAAAAGATATTTCAAACCAAGTTATGGATCAAAATTTATGACCTCAAAAAGTTTGTGCTCCACATCATTCTCTTATAGTTGAAAACATCTTAGCTTCCGTGAGTTGCTTTGTTTTATTCTCCTACCATTTATTCTTTTCAATATTCTTCATCTACCACTCTAAATAATTATGTCTGTTGTAATCCTTCCCATCGTACCGAATATTCACTATAACTTCCTTACCTTGTTTCACTATTTTTAATCTAAAACTTGCACTATTTTTTTCTTTCTTCTTCTTTGATACTTGTTGCTACCAATATACTTCTTCACCTTCTTACATTTCACCATATTTCAATGAAAATTATATAATATAAAACATTAAATACTAGGGAAATATAAAAATTATATGGTAAACTCACCTCATAAGCATTATCATTGATTTTATTCACAATTCTACATCGACTGATCTTCTTGTACTTCAACTTGTTGTATGTCCATGTTGGAATGATTCTTTTTCTCAAGTAAACCATCACTGAATCTCATTCTTAAAATATTATTGACCTTCTTCGAGCATTTGTTTCTATTTTATATATTTTTATTACTTTCATGCATATTTTAACTCACTTCTTCTTGAAGTTGTTGCATATCCTCTGTCAATTATTTTGCATCATCACTAACTCATTATGTAATTATTGACTACACCAAAAATAACACACCCATAAGATTTATCTCATAAACCATCTGAAATGTTGATTTTCATTTTGATCTATTCATTGAACTATTAGATTTAAACTCATCCTATGGTAAATCCAAGTCCCATTGCTTGGGTTTCTCTCTAACTATGCATTTCATCAAATTTCCCAAGCTCCCTTTTATAAAATATGTCTATTCATCTATTTTTGGGTGCTATGCACTACTAAATTATACCTTAATTCTCATATTTTTCTATAAAATCCTCCAAAAATGACTTAGAAATTTTGTGACCCTATATCATGTAATGGTTTTTGGAACACCATGAAATCTCACAACATCGTTAAGAGATAGTTCTATAACTCTAATGGCATCATTGGTTTTCTTACATGAAATACAATGAACTATCTTAGAAAACCTATTTATAACAACAAAAATTGAATCATTACCTCTTTTTCTGATTGGTAACCCTAACATAAAGTCCATACTTAAATCTATCCGTAGTCCTCTTGGAATTGGTATTGGCATGTACAACCATGTATTATGCACATTTCCTTTACCTATATAATATATCCTTCATCTTGAAACATATCTTGTAACATATTTCTTCATCTTTAACAAATAATACTTTTCCTCTACTAAAGTAATTGTCTTTGTCTTACCAAAATGTCAAACCAAATAACCACCATGAAATTCTCAAATAATATTATCCCTTAGAGACCCAAATAGATTAAATAATTATTTACCCTTGAAAAGATAACCATATTCTATAAGGTACTCATCATAAATATTACTTGTCTCACCTGTTAGTGAACTCCTACATTGCTCAACTATCTTTCCAAAACCTAGATCAATATCATATATTTTATAGCCTTAAATCTAACTACTTCACTCACCATAGTAGTTAACAACCCGACTCACCTACTCAAAGCATCAAATCCTTAATTTCTCTTTCTTTATTTATTCTTTAAAATAAAATAATATCCCTGTAATAAATACACCACTTTTGTATGTCTACTATTTAACTTCTTTTGAGCATTCACATAATTTAAAGCTTCATGATCTATAAATATGGAAAAATTCTTAGGCACCAGGTAATTCCTTCAATGTTTTAATGTTTGTTCTATGGAATAAAATTCAATTCATATGTACAATACTTCTTTCTTAGCTCATTCAATTTCTTATTAAACTATGCTATTGAATTTATTTCTTGACTCAATACAACACCAATTCCCACATGCAAAGCATCAAAATCTAATTCAAATAATTTTTAAAAATATGGTAATGCTAATATAGGTTTTTCTATAATTATCTTATTAAAAATCTCAAATCTTTATTTTTTGTTCTTGTCCACACAAATTCTTTTCCATTAATGCAATATGTTATTGGTGCAATAATACTACTAAAATTTATAATGTTTTTTTAAATAAAAAGTTGTTACACCATCAAAACTTCTTACCTCTGTAATGATCTTTAGAATACAACACTCAACAATTTCCTTTATGTTTTATTAATATATTCTTACACTATCTATTGATATTATAAATCCCAAAAAATATGAAACTATTCTGCATAAAGTTATAATTATTCAAATTTACATAGAGCTTATCATTTGTTAACATTTCTAATACCACTCTCAAATAACATAAATGATCTTATTTACTTTTAATTAATATCAAAATATCATCAAAATAAACCACCACAAAATCACCCATATAATATTGTAGCACTATGTTTATCACCCTCATAAATATGCTGGATACATTAGATAATCTAAATAACATCACCCTCCACTCATATAATCCATCCATAGTCTTGAACATTATTTTCCATTCATCTCCTTCACAAGTTTGAATCTTACAGTATCCACTCTTTAGATCAATCTTGATGAAGTATTTTACTCCTGCAAACACATCCATCATATCATCTAAAAGAGGTATATGAAATCTATACTTGACAGTAATTTTACTTAATACTCTAGACTATCCACACACATACTCCACCCTCTATCTTTATTTTGAGTTAGCAATTTTGGTTTTACACATGGAGTCATACTCCCCATTACTAGACCTTTTCTCACTAATTTAGTAACCTATTTATTTAATTATATATGTTCTATTGGATTCATCCTATAAACTATTTGATTAGGTAGAGATGATCCTAGAATCAAATCAATATGATGTTGAATTATCTCTATGGTGGTAAATGATTTGATAACTAATCAGGGATAAAATATACATATTCTTTCAACATTGATTCAACTTTTGTTGGTATCTACACCACTTCTATGAATTCTTTATTTATTACTAATTCATAACATTTACTTATCATCTTCATGTTTTTTATAAATTCTTTTGTGGATAATATTATTTTTGCTTGCCCTTCTTATTTAAGAGGTAATAAAACTAACTTTGTACCACCTTTCTAAAAATTATATGTGCTCTTCATGCCATTCCTGAATTGTTTTTTTGTTAAATTACCAAGGCCTTCCCAATAACACATGGCATGCATCCATTGGTATAGATCACACCATATTATATCCTTGAATGTTTTTCCAATATAAAATTTGATTAATCACCTTTAATCAATTGTAACTTCATTTTCTTTCATAAACCATAAAATTTATTAAGGATTAGGATGTTTTTCACACTGTAAACCTAGTTTCTCAATCATTTCCTTAAAAACTATATTCTTATAACTACAACAATATATAACTACCTTGTATATCATACCTCATGAACTGCACCTTTTTTGATAAATATTTATTCGTATCCATGTATCACCACCTTATTTATTATGAACCTATTCTTTCCTTAGAGCAATCATTATTCTCTTTATCATGACATTTTCTCCAAAATGCACTATTGTAACTTCAATATTTTATTCTTATGTCTCATCTTCAACTAAATTTACTCTTAGGTGATCTTTTTGTCTCATTTCTTGGTCTTAGTTGTGTGGACACTCAAACACTCTATGCTATTATTTTCCACATTTGTAACAAATGTACGACTAGTGTTGATTTAGAAACCATCCTATACTACCACCATAGCCTCATCCTCTCTGAAATCATCTTCTTCTTTACTGGTATTGAAACCTTTGTCTGTTATGTTCTTAAATTTATTCACCACATGATGATTTCCCTCTACTGGTATTAAACCCACCTCTATTGGTATTGAATCTACCTCATCTCATTATTAGAGGGGATTGTCCTCTTATTGGCCTAATACTTGATGATGTTATAAAACTATGTCTATTTTGTTTTTCTTCTTCCTTAAAATTTAATTGATAATCCTCCTCTATGTAAAGTATTCTATGCACGCTCAGTTTATATTTAATATAAAACTTCAAACCAATTACATACCATATAACCATAAGTTCTTCTATTTTGTCATGATCCACTCATATGGAAAACTTGTAAAACTCATATGTATATTCCTATATACTGTGATCCTTTTGCCTTAAATTTTTGAATCTTATAAATAGAGTTTTTGCATAATCCACAAGAATATATTTATATATTAGCTTCCTCTATATCTTTTTCCATGAATTATTCTTATCTTTACATTTTTTTTGTGTCTCTTTTTGTAGGTGATCTCACCAACCCTTAGGTTCAGTGCATGCAAACATTAATTTCTTATCTTACCGAATATTTTTAAATTTAAAAAGTGTCTCCATGTTATTCATCTAATATATCAACTCCTCTGGTTTTATACGTCTTGCATAATGTAGAATGTCAACTTTAATTCATTCATTCCTTTCTTTTAAAACCCTAACCATCTTCTCTTCCATTCATGATGATTATTCTTGTTTTTCCTCTTCTTATTTAATTTCATATTGATGACCTATTTACTTCTAAATACATGTGTTGATTTAGAAGCTATCCTCTAGTTTCATGATAGCCTCATCTTATTTTAAATCCTCTTCTTATTTGTTGGTATTAAAAATCTTGTTTATTATCTTCTCACCTTTTTTTACCACATTATTATTCTCTTCTAGTGGTATTAAACTCATCTCAATTGGTATTGAATCCACTTCATCTCATGATTGGATGCGATTTTCCTATTCTTACCCCAATATCAGATGATCTTATAAAATTCTATTTATTTTTTTTCATTCTACCCTCAAAACTAATTGATAATCCTCCTCCATGAAAAGTAATCTATGCATGCTCAATTCATTTTTAATTTAAAAATTTAAACCATTTACATACATTCCAGCCATTTAGGATTCTATTTCATCATGATCCAGTCATATGGAAAGATTTTAAAACTCATCTATATACTACTACATATTGTGATCCTTTTACCTTAAATTCTACAATGTTCTGAATAGGCTTTGTATATAATCCACAAGAAGAAATTTCTTCCTTATTTTCCTTTCCATCTTTTTCCATGAATTTATCTTCTTTTAACCTTTTTTATATCTCTGTTTCTATATGTGATCTCACCAAATCATTTCATGAACCTTCAATTTCATGCATGTAAATTTTAAATTATTATCTTCTCTGAGAGTATTCCATTCAAAAAATTTCTTTGAGATATTCATCCATTCTTTAACATCCTCCATAATCTATAACGTCAACATTGATTACTTTGTTCCTTCCCTCTAAATACCTAACCATCCTATCTTACATTGATGGTAGTTATTCATATTATTCCTCTTATTGCTAAATTTCATCTTCATGATCTATTTTGTACTCTGCATCATCTTCTAATCTCCTTTGTATTTGGTTTGTGATAATTTTATTTAATTTTTCCCTTGTCTTTATCACTATTAAATATTCCTATTCATTTTATAAATTTATATTCATCCTCTCATAATCTCTTACACCTCTAACAATCAAACTTGTTCTGATACCAAATAATCAACTTGAATATTATTAAGGTAAAAAACACCAATAGACATAGTACAATGAACATCTAAACTAGTATACTATATTGATGCGTATATTTTATGAATGAAATAATTTTATAAAAGAGCATAAATAATCATAAACTCATAATCAGAGTTGACATGCAAAATTTAAGAAATTAAAAAAAATAGACTTGTTATTTTTAGCAGCTACTATTTTTAGTAAATTTTGCATTCAAGTGCAAACATTTATAAAAATCTCCACATATATATTAAACATTAAAATTAAACTAACATATGAATTTTAATTGAATTTAATGTTTGGTTATAAAGATATGCTAATTTTAAAAAATAGGGAAAGAAATAAATAAATATTAAAATTCAATTTCAGACCCTTAGATGGTCACCTATATCCTTTAAAAAGTTTTGAAAACATCTATAAGTTGATAAATCAGGTTAGGGTTGAATTTAAATTTTCAAGATGATCATATTTATGCAGATGAGATTGCAAACAAAGTTACGGATCCAAAGTTATTGCCTTGAAAGTTTAGGCTCTACATTAAGGATGTGATGGATATCATTAAAATATACACCATCTCCCAAACAAAATCATTTATTAATGAAAGATAATCATAAAACTCCAAAATTTAGAGGACATACAAAAGAAGTGTATATATTCTATCTTTATGCTATGAATTCTATTAATGTAAGCATTCAATGGATGATGGGAAGAAAACTGCAAGCTATGCAATGCTGGGTTATTTTGACATGCTAATGAGACATGTTTTAGATGTACGGTGATCATGTCATTAGAATTTTGTAGATTATTTTGGGTGTCTAATCTCTTTTTTGAAATTTGGGAACTTTCAGTTTTTTGGTTTTCTGTGTTATCTAATAGGTTTTAATTTTGTATACATATTTTTAAAAATAAAATGGAGGGGGACCCCAAAAGTTAAAATTAACTATAAAAAACTAGAAAATAACCTATATATAATGTTTTTTTCAGCCATTGCACATAACCTTTCACAACCATTACCAAGTATATTCTTTATACAATACCCAAAAGGTTTATAATAATTGCCTAGAATCTTCTACAAAAACTACACAAAAGTTCAATGGACACGATCTAGATTCTTTATAAATTATGAGTGTAAACACACTTAGCCAAAAATTGATCAAGATGTCACATCAAGAGATCACCTACCCTATCTTTAAAAATAATTTTTTTAAGGTCATTTAAAAGAGTTGTCCAAAGGCCTTCAAAGCTTCCATCTGTAATATGTCTAAAATAGTTTTCCTTCCTCAATTATTATTTATTTTAGAGGAATTAGAAACTAATGGTATTTTATAAATCATTATATGGATAATATTATTATGAGTAACTTGAGCTAAAGGGTTCCCTATTTCTAGATATAATGTAAATTCATCCTCTACCTTATAGAAGATTTAGGTAAATTTTAAAGTAAGCACATATTGCCTATAATTTTAGGAATAGAGAAAACCCTCCTATTCTATAGAGTTTATTGAAATATTGAAAACATACTTCATGAAAGAATAAATATGAAAATTTTAATAATAAATCAATTAGAATTTTTGTATAGAAGATGGATCCATTACTACAACATATACAACCTTTACTATGAAACATGGATATTTTGTTATAGTTCCTACAACTTTTACTCTAAAATCATATTACATTGTTTGAGAACATATAACATTTTTTTATATAAGTTGAATTATTTGTTTCATAAATTGGATCCTTCATTACAAACCTTGTAAGCTTTGTTGTAAAAGCTAGATGAATTTCACTTAACATAGAGACAAATTTTAGTTTTGGCTCCAAACCTCGTCTTATAATAACTCATAAGGGGATCTAAAAAACTCATTAATTGCATCAAATTTAACCATTTGATGATGATAATATGCCCCTTTCCTCCAAGTGGCATGCCTACCCATTTTATGCTTATTTTATACTAATTAAACCCTTTTTCCCCATGAAAACATTGTCATATCACCTCAATGTAATCATATTGAAAAAATTAATAAAAATAAGAGGAAAGTGTTTTATAAAAATCATGTTGATTTGATTAATTCATCAATGTTTTAATGAAAATTTTCAATCCATCATCAGAGCAACTTAACTATACATAACTTAACTAGATCGCTTCATGATGTTACTTTAATTTGATTAATCCATTGATATATCAGATGATAACATGTAATACATCATCCAAATATTGTATGATCTAATTAATCCATCAAAATTTCAAATCACAACATGCAATCTATCATCAAGGTATTGTAGCTTACAACATGCTCATTACATATCACATGTTGTAATCTAAAACAATCATATCAACCCAGGTTTTCCTAAAAATCCTTTCTTTATATTTTTGTTGAATGTGGAAGACTCAACTATTCAATTTAGAAAACTAATAAAAAAATACCATGAATTCCAAACACTTAAAACTTTGATATTTACGTGCAAAAATAAATATTCAATAATTATGTGACCATTTATAAATTATTGTAGTGAATATAAATGCATGGAACTCTTCAAGTGGTTCAAAGAATTGATGTAGACTCACTTGAGCCAAGACAAAATATTTCAAGGTAAAATAACCCATTACTTAAAAATCATATATAAAATATAAATCAAAATCAAACACATTGTAAATAAAAATCTATAAAAATGCAAAAAAAATATAACTAGAAGTTGCCCCAAGGGTACAAGTTACTCCAGGAGTATTTTTTATTTATTTAAGGGATATTGGAGTCTATGTGGAAAGATTTGGGATGGGTTTTTCAAGGAGCTGTACACATGCATGATTATTATTAGGTGCAACCATTATCAAGTTTGACATAGGGATCGCATATTGTATATAGTGAAAAGTTTTTTAAGGTAACATATTTCACAATTGAATATGACATTTTCTATTAATGATCATAAATATAATGGTGAAATGATTAAAATGAATAGATATATAGAGAAGTTAATGTAATCTTTATATATAATATCTACATTATGAAGTTTTGAACTGTTGTTATGCCCTTCTTAGAGCTATCTATTGAGGGAAAATAAGAGTAATTTATATTCAAACTCAAATCCTAAATCCTAAGTGAAATAAATTTTGTCATCTACATGTTACAAAAATTTCTCATATGTGGTTCAATTCAATCCCTAGTACTCATTACATACGCACATGCTAGTATGTGACCTTAGGTGGTTAGATGTTACTTTGATGATTGACCCCACTCAAACTCTTTTAATGTTATTATAAATTTTGGGGGATTTAGGATCTATCAAATTAGAGCTAACTCTAGACAGAAGACATGTGTCATGTCTATAATCACTATATACCCTATGTAACATGTCAATGTGGGTCTATAGTGGGCTTGTCACATGTCACATCTCATCATTGGTCATGGGTACCCAGTCTATCAAAGCTTGATTGACAAAGAGGCCATGTGGAGGTATTTTTCTCATTGGGTAGACTTGAGTTAACATTCCTTGACTGTTAGCAGATCAATGTGGTTTTCTCCTATTGGGTCCTAGTTTTGTAATCTATGACAAGGTTGGGTTAGTATCACTTATCTCGTAGGCTAGTTATAGCATCACTATTGATTGTAGGGATGCATGTTGATTATCACTGACTATAAATGGGTCTATAAGGTGGTTCCCCATTGGGTCTTACCCTATGAACTCTATTGATGGGATTGACAAGCGATGGTGACTCTAAGGTTTCAAGACACAACCACATGTATACTATTGTGGTCAAAATATTAATTGTTGATTTATCAAGAGTCATTCACTATGATTTATGTATGGTTATACACCATGACATTTTGATAGGTCTTTTTATTTCCCACCATGTGTATGGGTTACTTTTCATACTGCATTAATTCTTATGATAAGCATTTCTCCTACTTGAGTGAGATTATATAGAAAGTTAGGCTATATACTCGATTCCATATTTTTATAAGCGAAAAATTGATTATTATTTTTCTCTACAATGCACCTACGATAAGAATGATCACCATGGTAATTTCTTGTTTCAATACCTAGATATGATTTCTTACAAATCAAGCATGGATGTATTGAGGAAAAACCATCTATTTTCTCATAGGAATCTTATATAAGGTCTCATAATAGCACCATCAATAATTGGGGGTCATTATTTGTTGTTCATTCATGGTAATCAAGTCACCAGGTCCATTTATTCAATTTTTGTCTATTTTTTTATCTTAAACGATCCCTTTTATTTGATTTTTCATGACCCATGAATGTCTACAATGATCACAATATAAAAATTAATTACTAAATTATTGGAAATGTTATGTATTGTCTTATTTGTTACAAATGGAAATAGTATATTATGTACATGTATAACTATATGAAAGAGACCAATAGATCTAAATGATCATATTTATATGGATATCAACATGAAGAAGATGTGGCTCTAGGTGAATAGTAGTATGGGTGTAATCATATGATTGTAGGCAATTTTTCAAGCATGTTTTCAATATCAAAAATGAACTACACATTTTTTAAAATTTATTATAATTATTATTTCCAATAAATTTTAAACTAACGTACAATTTACATATTTAATCTTATATAGATAGAGATGTAGATATAGATATAGATGTAGATATAGATATAGATATAGATATAGATATAGATATAGATGTAGATGTAGACGTAGATATGTTGAGAATAGACTAATAACATTTTTATTAATATACATGTCAAATGGTTTTAGATATTTCAATATAAGATAAGAAGTTAAAATTTTCAAATTAACATCTCATTCGACATCACCCTCATCAAATGTAAAATAATGTTTAATTAGGGAATGTATGACTAACAATATAAACCAATGAGTTAAACCCCATGTTTATTATTATTATTATTATTATTTAGTTAAATAAATTTTTTAATTAAGTATACTTTAATATATTTGTTCATATATTATAAGTTAATTAACTAACCAATATAATCTTATTAATTGGACCGTGTGCCTAATTTCACATGTTTTACATGCAATGATCAAAGCCATGATATAATCAATGAGATCATTCATTTTATATATTATTTGTAGATTATAAAAATATATATTAAGTTTATATTTAAATTTATGATAACTCATATTAATAATATATATATATATATATATATATATATATATATATATATATATATATATATATATATATATATATATATATATATATATAATATAAATAATTTCAATAAGTAGTATGTGTAGTAGTGATGTCAGTTTTAGTTTCAAGTTTATTTTCAAGTTTTATGATTATTCTCTATTTTATATTGTTAGCGAAACAATGATAAATATTACGTTATTATTTATCGGTATTAGATAATACTGATTCCTTCCTCGACGCTTTTCAGTTAGCTATCTTTAGTTGACTATTTTGTATATATTGCTTCTGTTTATGAATAAAATGTGTTAAGTTAATTTTATATCTACTCTGATCTGACAACATCTATTTCTAGTTTTCAATAAATTTTAATCATTTTAAGAGATTTATTACTTGCCTTTTTTTCTCAATATTGTTTATGTTAATGTATTATTTTTTATTATATCAAATTTACTATATAGAGCTGTCATCACTACTGCAATAGCTGATGAGGAACTCCTCATGATCAAAATATCATCAACATAAAGGATTAGTCTTAGTAAAGAATCATCCTACTATAAAAATTATTCATTGGGGTTTGAATGACACCTTGTGAAACATGAAATAAGGAGGAAGGAATCCATCTTGGTGTACGAAGACTGATGGGTTTGTTTGAGGCCATACATGGATTTCTTAAGTCTACAAACTAAGGATGAATCTTGAACAAAACTAGGTACTTTTTATAATATAAATCTTCTCCTTAATTTCTCCATGAATAAAGGCACTCTTCACATATAAATGGTGCACATCCCAACCATGTGTTGTAGCTATAACTAATGTGAGTTGGATTGAAGTCATCTTTGTAATAGGTGCAAAGGTCTTTAAGTAGTCAATGTTAGCTGCCTATGAGAAACCCTTAGCAACCAATCACACCTTATACTTATTGACCAACGCATTTGATGCAAACTTGGTCTAATATATCCACTTGCATCAAACCATCTTCATTACCTTATGAAGTGAATTCAAATCCTAAATGTGATTTTTGATCAAGGAAGACTATTCTTCCTGCATAGCACTATCCCACTCAAGTATGCATGAAGCCTCTCAAAATGTCTATGAAATTGAAACTGAAGAAATTAAATCATGTGAACCACTTTTATAATCTAATAAATTACATGTATCATCTACTGTATCCGCTACTTATGTTCCTGTACTCTGAAGTGTTTGCCTTACCTAAAGTGGTCTGGATGTGGGTGATTCAAGTAATAACTCCTCATCCTATGAAAAATTCATAGAGGTGTATGTAAAATACCCTCCATCACTGCCTTCATTTTAAAAACTAGAAAAAGAATAAGACACTAGATTAGGGATCTACTCTAGATGATCTGTGTCAAAAGAAGAATCATCAAGTTTAAGTGAATCTGATAAAATAGAAGAAGTGTCAAGTATTTATTCTTTGGGACTCTCCTAAAAGTGAATAATTCCCTTTATGAACAACTCATGTATGGTTGGATGTGGAAGGCATGACCCATTGACACCATCTAGATACCCTATAAAGATATAAGGATTGGACTAAGGTTCCATATCTTTGTGTATATTCATTGGTATACATGCCATAAATGGAGATTGAAAAATCCTAAGGTGCTCAAAATTAGGTTTCCTTCCATGCCAAACTTTAAAGGGTTTTATGCCTTTCAAAGCTTTGTGAGGAACCTCGTTCTGAATAGAACAAGCACAATTAATGGCTTTAACCCAATACTAAGGTGTCAAGGACTTAGAGTGAATCATATAGCTAGACTTGTCTTTCAAAGACCTATTTTTACGTTCTATAACTCTGTTATATGAAGGACCATAAGTAACTATTGGTTACAAATCAATCCCCTCTGTGGTAGGAAACTAATCAAATCTGTTGGTGACAAATTCACCTCCATTGTTAGTTCGAAGAACCTTGAGGAATTTCTTAGATTGTTTCTCAACATGTGCCTTGACCTCTTGAAAATATTCAAACACTTCAAACTTTTACTTAATAAAGTAGACGCATGAATTTCTCAATAAATAATTAATGAAAGTGAGAATGTACTTAGCCCTTGCAAAAAGATAAATTGGAAAAATGCTTAGATACATCACTATGTACTAACTCCAATGCTTGTGAAACCATCCAATCATTTCCTTTGTCAAATTTTACTTAGATGCTTTTCAAGAGAGCACCCCCCATAAATTCAATTAGAGAATTAGACTACAGGTAAGTTTATAACCATGTGATTTTTACTATGTTGTTCAAGGAATCAGTAATTAAGGTAGCCAAACTACTTATACCATAATATTCTAACTTCATATGAATGAGTCAACAGTTTTGTCAATGAAGAATCAGGTGGAAAATGTGAGAAAGTATATAACATGGCTTGATGATCTTCACTACCCACTACCACTATAGTATCACTATGCAGCTCCCTAATGATAACTAAATATGATATAAATTCAAATCTCATTCCTTTGTTGATATGAGTGATTTGATACACTAATAGGAGATTGATTGAAAGATAAGGGACACTTATAATATTATTGAATGTTCCTCCTTCCATTTCAAAAAACCCTCTCCCTACAAATAGTATTGAAATGTCATCACCCATACTGATATAAGACATGTTAAGAAGCTCTAATGTAAAAAACTCAACTAGTGAAGAGCTGATATCATGAGAAGCACCTGAGTCAATGACCCATGAAGATGTTGAAGCTACAACTACTACAAGATCATTGACCTTTTCTTTCTCTTTCTCTTTCCCCTTGCCCTTTGCCTTAATAGAATCTTGGGTAGATGAATTTTGCCTGATGGACTCGAGAACACATTTGTTGTTCTTGTCTAGCATATGAGTTATGTGATATATTTGCTTGTTCATACACTTCCATTCATCATGTCCATTTTTCTTATAAACACTTAAACATTCTCTTTCTCAGGCTTTAATCTTGGTTTTGGTAGAGGTTGATTCTTTCTTCTTCTCTTGATCCTTATTATTCTTGATCTTATATTTGTTTAAAGCCTTTTGTTTTTCAATCCCAACAATTAGGGATTAAGGTTTTTTAGACATCGATGTGACCATATGGATCAACTTGTATTTCTACATAGTTAAGTTGGTAATGAAAGCATCTAAAGAGGGCATTTTCTATTTAGTGTCCAAAGCACTTTTAGTGTCATGAAAAGTAGAGACAAATATTGAATAGTCAAGACCTAGTTTAAAGAGTATATAAAGAACAAGTCAGTCATCTTCTTTCTTTATCACACATTCTTTCAAATGTAATCTCAAGGAGTTGAACTTAGTGAAGAAATCCTAGTGGGTATCAAATTTACAAGGACTTAAGATAATGAGTTTAATCGTAAGCTCATGACCACTCATCACATTTTGTTCTCCAAAAAGTTTAGCTTGAATGGTCCATACATCATGAGGTGATTTGATAGGTTCTAAGTGAAATAAGAAATCAGGTTTTACTCTAGGAACATGCCATTATTGACTATAGAAAGACATAATAGCATATAGGCTTCATCACTATGGTGATATCACTTAAATCTCTCTACATCTATGATAGGTTTAGTTTCATCACCCATGATTATCCTATACAAACCCATACTCCTTAAAATGATTGCCATCTTGATTTTACATTCATGATAATTAAAGATAGTTAGTGGGTTGATTGAACTTGAATACATCAGTACAAAAATGAGTTGTAGTAGTAGTGCAAGTTGAAGTTGGTATAGAAAGAAAATTGTAATCATAATGAAAAGAGTGACCCAAAAGAATATTGCAAATACATGCTCAAAATATGTTGGACGTAGCTGATAGTGTGTCTTGAGAAATCAATGCAAAGAATCAAAAGGTTAGATTTTACAAATAAAAGAGGGAATTGGACTTAATCGATAATGCATCCAAAAAGGCAAGTACAATATGAGCAAGTGAAAAAAATGAAAAACACTTTCTTTTTAAATATTTCACACACTATACTATTATATAAAAAATAATAAAAAATCTCCACTAAAAATATTAAACTCAACCAATCCTCTTATGCATTACTTGTGTATTAAAATAAAAGTAGCATATTTTCCACTATTTTAAATTAAGCTATTAAGAAATGAATTTTACATGCTAAATACATTAGGGTAAACTTGAATATACATAGCTTGTTTTCAAAGAAACTTTCAATCCTTTAAAATAATAGAAGTCTTTTGTGATGCTTCTTGACTAACTAACACACAATGGAATGGTAGTTTTTACTGATCAACTTTGAGAGTAGTCCCTATAGGTGAAAATGTTGTAGCCATGTGTTGTCTAAAATAAATGTTAAACAAGGGTCGAACATACAAAACTAGTTGAGGCTGAACAAAGGTCAATAATTTATAGAGGAGATGAGGATGTATGGAGGCAACAATTCTTTTTAGAAAAATGCACCAAGGCATGTAAAACACATTGTCACAAAGAAACCATAGTAATTATTGTAATGGTTGCAAATGAACTAGTTATGCAAAAAGGTTGACTCCACCAAAAATGGAAAAACTCCCATAAATGGATTGTGAAAACTAGTGTTTATTTGCAAATAAAAAATATCAATATTTCAAATAAAAACTAAAAGTATTATAAAAATAGATAACTAAATACCAAAGTGGTTCTAATATCATATAAGAGCTGACACCAAGAGCTCTGGATCAAGTGAATGCATAGTTTTGTGATAGGCATAAGTCAAGCATGTAAAAAACATAATAGATGCAAGAAAATGAAATCACATACATGCTAATATTGCATAAACAAGATAAGAACAAAACCAATCTTTCATTTAATAATAGCTCACCAAGAGAGATGCATATATAGGAATGCATGAGTAACTCCTCCTGAGAAAGGCATTTTGAGAGCCAATAGTATAAGAGTAACTCTCATAACTTAAATAGTCATTCAAGGGAGTTACTTCCTATTCATTTGGGCAATATGTAACTCCAAGTACACCTACATAATATTATCCATGAAAGTAATAAAAATACAAGTGTAAATATTCTATAATAAATAAATATGAAAAAAAACCCTAGTCTAAAAGGGATATTTTTGATATGGTATACAAAAGTATATTTATAAGGATTATATGTGCTAGTAGATATGAATGCAAGTTGGTGAAGTTGATCTTCTTACTAGATATGCTAGATTATATATAGTTAGGAGACACAATCCCACACTCCTCCTTCATCTAGACTATCAAAATTATATGTAACTCCTATGCATTATTTTTCATATAATCAAAAATATTCTTTTATAATGGCTTTGTAAAAATATCGACAAATTATTCTTGAGTTCTACAAAATTCAAGAATGATCTCACCATTATTGATAATATATCAAATTAAGTCATATATTATGTCTATGTGTTTGTTTCTCTTATGATACACATGATTCTTGGAGATTATTAGAACTGAATTATTATCACAATAAATCTTGGTTGTTTTTTCTTGACTATGCCCTAAGCCCGATAAAACTCTTCTCATCTAAATTCCCTAACATACCACTGATGAAACTACTATATATTCTTCTTCTATAGATGAAAGGACGATAATAAACTACTTATTACATGCAAATCAAACTACATTTGATTTGATATGAAACATATAACTAGATGTATTCTTCTTATCGTCAATGTTTCTTGCACAATCACTATATATGTAGCTAGTCAATTTGAAATCTTCTAGTGGTGAATACAAGATACCATAAGATCTTGTAGTAGCAATGTATCTTAATATTTCCAATGCAATTCCTTTAGTTTCTCTATAAACCTTAAAATAAGGTTAACTTCATACACAATATCATGTCTTGTGGTTGTTATATGCATTAGGCTACCAAAAAGTTTCTTATACAAGGTTGGATCAACATTGAATCCTTTATCTTCTATGTTTGTATTTAATCTAATAACTATTAGGGTTCATACAAAAATTCTTTTAGAATATTGATCCTTTTCAACAATTTATTTAAATATTTTGATTAAAATCTAAAAATGCCTTGGTTGGATTGAATGACTTCTATGCCAATAAAGTACATCATCAATCCCAAGTCTATCAATTTAAATTTTGTTTTCATTGTTGTCTTGAATGAAATGGTCGAAATATTTCATTTTTGTAATAGTTTCTTATTGTTATGAGTAGTAATTGATAACACCATTATAACAATATTTATTTTTTGCACTTGTGTAAAAGTCTCATTGTAGTCAACTCTAGCCTATTGAGATAAGCCCCTTGATACTGCCTTGATTCTTATTTCTCCACATTCCCTTTAGCATTGAATTTGGTCCTATAGACACATTTCACTCCTATAACATCCTTTCCTTTTCAAAGGTTGACTAGATCCCATGTTCGATTCCTTTCAATTGAATTGAGCTTTCCATACATGGTGTTAATCCAAATTTAATCTTGGACAACATATTCAAAGTGTACAAGATAAACTTATGATAATAATGTAAAAACACAATGGAAACATGTATCTTCAGCTGGTTGAGATTCATCAAATATTTCCCTTAGGCTTCTTGTCTTCATTGAAGAATGTTTTAAGCATAATCTTAAATATTGTATAGAGGGAACTGATGAATCATCATTTTAAGTACTTTTTGGTGTAGTTGTGCTTATTGTTGAAAGTGATTTAGACATTGATGTTGGATTGCACATTGTGGTAAAAGTTGCCATTGGGCTTCACACATGTGGAGCTGGAGGAATATATTAAGCATGAATTTTTTCTATCCCATTCTCATGACATATACCAGCACCAATAGTAGTTATATTGTCAATACTTCCATCTCATGCTTCTTATTCAATTAACTCTACATATATGTTGATGATAAATTTCTTCTTGATGGGATTGTATAATTTATATGCTTTGAACTACTCATTATAGCCTAAAAATATGCACTTTTCTCCAATGTCATTCTCATTTTCTTTCTCAACTTTCTTTACACAAGTGCATAAGGCACACAACTAGAAAATGCACAGATGAGAAACACTATGATTCTTTCCACTCACTGCTTCTTAAGGAAGTTTGTTATTTACACTCTTCATTGGGAATCTATTTAGAAGATAGACTATGCATGAGATAGCTTCTACCCAATACTCATTTGATATATACTTGGCCTTCAACATGCTTTGGACCATCTCGATGATTATTCTAATTTTTGTTTCATCGACAATGTTATGTTCAAGTCTATACCTTATTGTTCACTACTTCTTGATTCCATTACCTTTGTAGAAATTCATGAAATCAATATATATGCACTCCCCTCCTCAATCAGATCATAACACTTTGATATAATGGTTTATTTACTTCTCAAATTTGGCCTTGAACACCTTGTATACATTAATTATGTTAGACTTATGATTTAGGAAGTAAACCCATGTATTTTTATTGTAGTTTTCAATGAAAGTTAGAATATACAAATTTCTATCAACTGAGGTAGATATCATTTTTCTATAGAGATCTATGTGCACAATCTCTAGAGGCATTCTTGTGCAATAAGTCTTTCCTACAGGAAAATATTTTCTATCCTATTTTCCAAGTATGTAGTTCTTACATTCTACATTAGGCTACTAAATCAAGGGAAAACCATTCACCATATTCTTCTGATGCATTATCTTCAAAACATTGAATTAAAAAGGACCAAATCTTAAATTCCATAACCATGATGGATTCATGAATGAAGTCTTGACATTTATTTCAATAGTTGCTTGAGTCTACAAGCTATGAAATCCATATATAGGGGGTGGTAAAATGTGAATCTTCAAAGGAAAAACTATGTTCCTTGTAGAGGAAACTTTTGTAATCTGTCTAGTGCTTGGTTTTTTATCCCTGATGACATATTTTTCATTCTCAAAGTATACTTTGTAGCCTTTCTGCACTAAATGGCATATGGTCAATAGGTTATGTAGTAAATTAGAAACATATTAGAAATCATGGGCATAATTCTTCTCCCCTTATTTAATTTTTATGAGAATTATCCTTTTCCCATAATTAAAATCCTATTACTAAGCATTATTTTCTAGTTTGGTACCTTCTGATGAAGAACACTGTAAACAACAAAAGCTTTAAAGTAGCGCTTGGTTCTTGGAAAAGGGTTTGTGAAAATTCAAGAAACCATCGAAGTGTATAAAATAGTTGAGAGCTCCTGTCACCTCCAGGTTCATGGTCAACCTACAATAAAAAAACCATATGGGTTTGTGGTAATCCAATAAATTATTGAAGGTGTCCATCAGAGAGATGTACTCCTGTCACTTCTAGGTTAGTTGTCATCTTGCAAGGAAACACCAACGTGACACAAAGACCATGAAGCAACATAGATGGCATGCCACTTCAAAGGTGAGCAAGCTACATGGAGAGTGTGAAACCTTTTTGTAGTGTTTAAATTAAGCACAGTGGGAGGCGGGGTTGACTATTAGGAATATGATGTTTGTAAAAATAATGTAATAAGGGGGAGAATGTTTGAAAAACAATGATAAATATTACATTATCATTTATCGGTATTAGACAATATTGATTCCTTGGTGCTTTTTAGTTAGCTATCTTTAGTTGACTACTTTTTATATATGGCTTCTATTTATGAATAAAATGTGTTAAGTTTCATTTTATATCCTCTCCGATCTAAAAACATCTATTTCTACTTTTCAATAAATTTTAATCATTTTAAGATATTTATTACTTGCCTTTTCTTTTCTCATTATTGTTTTTGTTAATATATTATATTGTATTATATATTATCATTAATATAATATTATAACATAGTATCTATTAATGTAGTATTGATAGTATTATATTATTACAGAAATTATATATTAATATAATATAATTAGTAATGGTAGATGTGAGCTTTATTGTTATAATTGGTAGAGTTAATATTATTTATATTATTGTTTAATTTAATCTATTAAAAAAATTAGAAACAAAATAAAATTTGGAAATATTTTCAATAATATTTATTTCATATTATATTGTTTTGCATCTTTAATATTATCTTTCACCAATATTTTTTCTATATTTTTAACTTCATATTTGATTGTTTGGCATCCTTAACTTCACCAATATTCATATTCTTTCACACTAATTTCAAATTTGTTAATTCAAACATTTAGTAGTTCCAACTTCCAAACAACTCTCCTAAAATTTATAGCTTTCAATAATATTTGAATACATTTAACTCCATGCTATGTTGTTTCATGCACATTACGCAATGTTTTACTAAAGGTTAGGCTACATTATTTATGTTCACTTCACGTCAATGTACCTGCTTTGTTTGGAAAAAATATTCCATGATAACATTTACACGTGCCATGTGCCTAAAAACGAGTTTGTGTAAATATGTTTTAGCGTATTTTTATTATTACGCCGATAACATTATAGTATCTATTACTAATGTGGCAAATAGTAATGGTTTTACTATGCATGATTTATCTTATGCATTAAGGCTATCCTGCGACATTTGCATTGAGAGGTAGGTTTCAATTAGTTGAAGTTATGTTTTTAATGAAGAACCGTATACAACTCTAACACAGAGGTAATACCTCCTTGACGTTTCCCTGATCTTTTACCAAAATTTTCATTTTGGCTCATTTCTACATGAAAAATGTGAGGTATTGCAATCCCGAGAGAAATAATATCATAAGCAATTATACCGGAAATAAGATTACAACTACTAAATGTAGATGGAGGATTGCTTCATTTGAGACCGTAGACTGCATGAAGGTTGTGAAGAAACATGCTTCTGGCAAATCAAGAAAATAAAATTTTCTGTTTTTTCTTTATTGATTTAAAGTAACCATCTTTGATTTGTTGTTGAATTGTTAATGTGGTAATAATTATGAAAAATCCATTATATATAATATATCTTATCAATATGTGTTTTGAGTTTTGTTTTAGAAATTTCTAATATTTTCTATTTTTTTATAATGCTAATGTATTAAAATATACTGGTAAGGTGATAGGCTAACTTTTTGTAAATAAGAGTTTTACAATTCGTACACTCAATGCCAAATTCAATTTTTCCAATTTCATTCCATTTGGGTCTTCACTCTCCAATCATAAAATTCAGCTCGCTGCAGCTAAATAAGCACTTGGCCAAATCCCCTCTCAAGCCCCAACAATAACAAAATTGTCTTGACGGAAAAGCCTAAATCACCGTTAGCATCCTCCTTTTGGTCAGAAATGAAAGCGTCAAGTGACAATCAATCAAGTTGGGACTCTGTGTTGTGGGAACGAACTCACCGATTGATTTGATAGGAATAGTTGGCTATGAAAACCGTTGACAAAAACCATTGAGCAAATTGGATATGTTTACTACTTCACACACAGATTTGAAAAAAAGTGGCAGTGTTCAGTTGGATAAAAATTGAATATAAATTTTTATATTTCATGTGAGATGAACCTAAAGGGTTGCCACCGCAATAGAAACACCTCTGATGTAAATATATAACACTCTTCAATTCATTAAATCCAAATTAATTTAACAATACAAAGATATAAACACATTTAAGCACAGTAAATTGAGTGTAACATTTATCTACTCTAAATTTTTTTCAACCTTGTTCAATAATTTCTGCACCATCTAAAACCATTACAAACACTTTATTTTAAACTTAGATATTTATCATCTATGTTTGTTTGAAAAAGAGAATTTATATATTTATTGGTCATATTATTTCAATAATATTTTTTAATATAATTCTTTACCCATTAAATGTCTAATAGCTTTTTTTTTTGAAAAAGCTACACAAAAAAAAGTTTTGTATCGAAAAAAAATTATAAATATTAAAAATCGTCGTGAATATCTCCCATCCATTTCACATTTCTATATACCTCCTAATTATTATATGTCAGTCAATTATTATAACAAACAGAACTACATACTACTCTTCTAGTGAAAACTCACTTGAGTCACTTGGCCAAAATCTTCTCGTTAAACCCTTCTCTAGTGTGAATTCATTCGATTATTTATTTTTGTTTTTTCTTTTGGCGTTGTTGAAATTTCGACATTGCTCGAGTGGTCAGTATATGACATCTGCTACTCAGATGCCCCTCTTTATTTTTTCCTTTGGCAGTGTTGAAATTTCGACATTGCCCGAGTGGTCAGTATATGACATCTGCTACCCAAATGCCCCTCTTTGTTTTTTCCTTTGGCGGTGTTGAAATTTCGACGTTGTCCGAGTGGTCAGTATACGACATCTGCTACCCAGATGCCCCTCTTTGTTTTTTCCTTTGGCGGTGTTGAAATTTCGACGTTGCCCGAGTGGTCAGTAAACGACATCTGCTACCCAGATGCCCCTCTTTGTTTTTTCCTTTGGCGGTTGCCCGAGTGCTCAGTATACGACATCTGCTACCCAGATGCCCCTCATTAATGTTGTTGAATGTATATGATCTGTCACGTCGAACGATAGGTGGAAATATAAAGTGCGTATGTAAGAGCCGATACGCGGAAAAATAAAGTCCGTAGGGAAGAGACGATCTGATTTCCAAAGCCAAAAAAATCGGTGCAGATTGTAACCACAGAAGAGGGTGGAACCAGCGACGATCTGATTTTCAAATAGTAGGTAGGTATAGGTTAAATTGACAGAGATGGGTTCATTAGAGCGTTCAGAGAAACTTGAATAATTTTGACTTTTTACACCAGGTTGGTTGTAAATTTCTATTGGGGAAATGCCCCATTAATGGAATATTTTGGAATGCTTTATTGATAGCAACAAGTCAAAATGTAATTTTAGCGGTGCTCAAATCTGTGTAGAAGTAGATACGGAAAAAGATTTATTTAAAAATGTTTGTTTACTTTAGATGTATAGTTTTCTTAAATAGAGATTAGATTATAGGCAGTTACATTTCAAATATAAAAAATATTATAATTATTGTCATTTTTCCAACGGTTATAGAAATAAACAAAATATCTCTCAAATACTTCAAAATTACATAACAATATACTTTTATCACAGCCAAAGTTAGAAGAGACCCTCACTAATGGAATTGTCAATAAAACTCTAAGTAACAAATTAGGCTAAATGGTTCGTAATATATCAGAGAATTTTGAAATTTTAGGAGAAATTTACTATAACTTATTGAAAGGAAGGAAATGCAAGCAAGTTAAGCAGTGGAAATTTTCATGAGTGAAGTGCAAAGTGATGTAGGATAATAAAAAATAAGCAAAAAGTCTTTAAAAACTGTAACCAAAGACGTTCAAAGAAATAAACAAACAGTTTATGAAGTGGTAGATGTGGCTTCTTTGGCCTATTATATTCCTTCTAGTCATGATGCCAAACCTTTAAGAAGAGATTCCTCAAAAAAAAATCTTAAACAACATGAACCATTCATATTTTTATCTTTCTATAATGTCCCGCTTTTTAGAGCCTTCCAATATTTTGGGAACTCCAACATTCTTGGAGGATAATTCCATTCTCAAATGGATATTTCAACAGAGTCACCATGCCCGTGAAGTTGAGATGAATCCATTTGTTCTTTTTGGGAGCAATTTTGACAACTTTTGGAAAAACTCACTATTCATCAAGTACTATTCACTAACACTATTCATATGTTACTATTCACGCAACACTATTCATGGATGACTTAGTTTGGTCATGTGGCATGGCATAGTGTTGAGGTGTCTTTTGACATGTGGCATTAGCCCACATAGCATCTTTGGCACATGTAAAGGTGGATTGATAGTGACTTTGGCACATTTTTCTACCTTGACTACATTGGAGGAATTTAAAAAACATGTGGAGAGCATATCTCGACCAAAGTAAAATAATATAGAAGCTTATGGAGCCAAAAGTCTAAGATTTACTTTTGACTCTTCCATATGAACCTGTCAGGACCTAGGCTCACAAAGCTCTGACACCAATTTGTCAAGATTAAGAGCACACTTGATTACCTTTGTATAAGCAACTAAACACGGAATTTAACCAGAAGTAAAGAGTAACTAGAAATCAGAGAGAGCACAGAATATGAGAGACAATACACACTTGTATGAATACTCTTCTAGAAGGAAATACAATAAAGAGATCACACTCTTCCCACACCTCTTGGGCGTACCAGTAATATTCCCTCAAGAGTTCTCTCTCTCTCTCTCAATTACAAACCAATCAACTCAAACACAGAGTTGCTATTTCAACCAGTCAGTATCAATACTGCCAGTACCATTGAGTATACACACATACTTCAAGTCTGAGTACACCACGTACTCCAAGTAGATATCACCTGATCTTGATACCTATTGTGTTGCTGATCTCCTTTGACCTTGCTACCCCGTAGATCTCCTTTGACCTTGCACACACACACACACACACACCTATAGATCAACCGACCTTACTTACTCATGTAGATCTTCTACTTGATCTTGCACACCTGCAGGTCAACCTGATCTTACATACCATGTAGATCTCTCCCTGATCTTGCACACCTATAGATCAACCTAGTCTTGCACACCTGCTGACCTAGATCTTACACTCGAGAAAAATCCTTCTGATTCTATAGAACCCTTCTGATTCTCCAGAACTCTTGATTCTATACTTTACAATACAGCCCATGGGTCTCTAAAATAGATCCCAAATCAAACAATAATTAGAAACGCAACTCAAGACTAAAATTAGTCTTTACATGCAAACTGATCATTCAACAAACTAACTATTCATGTAACTAATAGTTTTGAAATGCACAGGCGATCGACGTCGGTCCCTATCTATCTGGAGATGACTGACGTCAGCTAATCCCTGACTGATGTTGGCAACTTTGTAACTGGTTATGATCGACATCAGTTGGTATTACCGACGTCGGTTACTCTGTAACTCAGCAACCTCCTCCATGTTTGCATCATGGTGAAGCTTTTAGCTCCACAACCTAATAATCTCCCACTTGGAGATAAATAGCTGCACCTAGACCTATCCATGTACATCCTCTAATTTTGTTTCTTGGCTTGTATCCCTCTTCAAATTCAATCTTAAAGACCAACCACCACACATTCTGTGGTGCTACGCCTGACACCACTGACTCTAGTCTTCACATGACCGATGTCGGTACCTGCCTGATTGACATCGATTCTCCCCTAACCACCGTCGATAAATGTGTTTTCTTGTAAGGGATGATATTTACCTACAAGCTCACCTTGGATCAAAACCCTGTCCAAACTACCCTGCTTAGAGTTATTCAGCCCCTATGACTGATCTCTATCCATCATCTCCTCCATGAAAACCAGGGCTTTTCAGTTCTTAAGTTTGTCAAAGACACCTGACTTCCTTTTAAGAACATGCATTCTCTTCTCACTCATGTGACCAAGCCTAAAGAGCCACATCTTTGCAATAGAAGGAGAATCAGTAATATAAGTAGATAGATAAAGAGTACCTACTTTCTTACCACATGCTAATTCAAGTGCATCTGTTGTGAGATTTACTGTGCATCCCTCATCATCCAACTTTTCTATAAAAATCAGACTCCTCTTCAGGACTGGGACCTGCATGACCTTCTCCAACACCCATGTGTTGCCCGTCTGCAATTTCAACTGCACTTCCCCTTTGCCAACAATTTGACAAGGCTCACCAACCCCTAAATAAATCTTTCCAAAGTCTCCAAAGACATAATCATGGAAAAATACTCTATTTCGGGTTGCATGGAAAGAGACAACATAATCTATAATCCAAGATTCTATTTTATCCAAAGAACATACAAGAGCATCCTGTGCAACAATACCTGCAACATCTGCTTCTTCATTTCCTTCATGCTGATCTTCTACCAACCAACAATCTTTCTTTACCTGCTCTTTCTTTCTATAATTTTGTAATTGATCATTCTTTTCGTTGAATTCCTCCATTATTAGCTTACTTTTTTATGCCATTGCTTTACTCCCACTCAATTAGAAATCATTGAGAGTGACTTGTAATCAAACACTAACCTGGTCCACCACTTGTTAGTTGAACCTCACTCTGAGAACCTTCACCCTAGCTCTGATAAACCTGCAACTCAGCTCTGATACCACTTGTCAGTGGTATCCCCTGGTGAACCTAGCTCTGATACCACTTTGTTAGGACCTGGGCTCACAAGCTTTGACACCAATTGTCAAGATTAAGAGCACACTTGATTACCTTTGTATAAGCAACTAAACATGGAATTTAACCAAAAATAAAATATAACTAGAATTTAGAAATAGCACAGAATATGAGAGACAATACCCAATTGTATTAATACTCTTCCAGGAAGAAATATAATAAAAAGATCACACTCTTCCCACACCTCTTGGGCGTACTAGAAATCTTCCCTCAAGAGTTCTCTCTCAATTACAAAAAAATAATCAACTCAAACATAGAGTTGTTGTTTCAACCAATCAGTATCAGTACTGCCAGTACCACCGATTATACACACATACTCCAAGTACTGGTAGTATTGATACTAACTGGTTGAAATAGCAACTCTATGTTTGAGTTGATTGTTTATTTGTAATTGAGAAAGAGAACTCTTGAGGGAAGATTACTGGTACGCCCAAGAGGTGTGGGAAGAGTGTGATCTCTTTATTGTATTTCCTTCTAAACAACCTGGCCTTGGACACCTGCTGACCTAGATCTTACACACCTAGAAGAATCCTTGTCCTTGCCTCACCAAGTCCTTATGATTCTCCCTTGGATAGAACCCTTATGATTTTATAGAACCCTTGATTCTAATTTATCCAAGGAACATACAAGAGCATCCTGTGCAACAATTCTTTCAACATTTGCTTTTTCATTTCCTTCATGCTGATCTTCTACCAACCAACAATTTTTCTTTACCTGCTCTTTCTTTTCATAATTCTATAATTGATCATTCTTGCCATTGAATTATTCCATTCTTAGCTTACTTTTTTCTGCCATTGCTTTACTCCCACTCAATCAAAAACCCCTGAGAGTGACTTGCAATCAAACACTAACCTGCTCCACCACTTGTTAGTTGAACCTCACTCTGACAACCTTCACCCTAGCTTTGATAAACCTGCAACCCGACTCTGATACCACTTGTCAATGGTATCACCTAGTGAACCTATCTCTGATACCACTTGTCAGGACCTAGGCTCACAAAGCTCTGACACCAATTTGTCAGGATTAAGAGCACACTTGATTACCTTTGTATAAGAAACTAAACACAGAATTTAACCAAAAGTAAAGAGTAACTAGAAATTAGAAACATCACATAATATGAAAGACAATACACACTTGTATTAATACTCTTTGAGAAGGAAATACAATAAAGAGATCACACTCTTTCCACACTTCTTGGGCATACAAGTAATCTTCCCTCAAGAGTTCTCTCTCTCAATTACAAACAAACAATCAACTCAAACACAAAGTTGTTGTTTCAACCAGTCAGTATCAATACTGCCAATACCACCGAGTATACACACATACTTCAAGTCTGAATACACCACGTACTCCAAGTAGATCTCACCTGATCTTGCTACCTGTTGTGTTGCTGAGCTCCTTTGACCTTGCTACCCCACAGATCTCTTTTAACCTTGCACACACACACACCTACAGATGAACTGACCTTACTTACTCATGTAGATCTTCTACTTGATCTTGCACACCTACAGATCAACTTGATCTTACATACCTATAGATCAACTTGGTCTTGCACACCTGTCGACCTAGATCTTACACTCGAGAAGAATCCTTCTGATTCTATAGAACCCTTTTGATTCTCTAGAACCCTTGATTCTACACTTTATAATATAGCCCAAGGGTCTCTTAAATATATCCCAAACCAAACAATAATTAGAAATGCAACTCAAGACTAAAATTAGTCTTTACATGCAAACTGGGCGTTCAACAAACTAACTATTTGTGTAAGTAACAATTCTAAAACACACAAGTGATTGATGTCGATCCCTGTCTGTCTGGAGATAACTGACGTCAGCCGATCCCTGATCGATGTTGGTAGCTTTGTAATTAGATATGACCGATGTCAGTTGGCATGACTGACATCGATTACTTTGTAACTCAGCAACCTCCTCCATGTTTGCATCTTGGTGAAGCTTTTAGCTCCACAACCTAATCGAACCAATTTGTCAAAGTTGGGCATATAAATTCAAAGCATGGGAGACAATCAACCAATGTATGGTACAATTTTATCTTGCTTGGCTTTCAAGTCATCTCCCTAGGATTTTGTCACATGTGGGAGACAAGTATGGCACAATTTTCCTCTTGCTTAGCTTTCAAGTCATCTCTCTTCCCTTCCATTGTAGAATTTATAAATTAGAGCTCTCCCCTTTGATTACAATATATTTTATAAAATCAAACCCACTCCACCCCCTCCCCCCTTTTTTAATATTGAACTTATGTTCAATAGTTCCTCTCTCATTGTAGAGTTTTAGCTAATTTTGGTGGTGAAATATCCACCCTAGTTAGTATTGGCCATTCCATACAGGGATAACATTGGAGCTTCATCACAAGAATACCATTTTTAGTGGTGGAAGACCTTACCTAACGGGGTAGTTGTAGTAGATATTAGCATTCTAGAAGTAGACTCAATGTGTTGTGTGCAAAAATTCAGTGTTATTGTTTTTAAGTGTGTTTAAGTTGTATTTCATAGTATGTTGTGCAAGAGTTATGTTTTTGTATATAGCCATTCCTTAATCTAAATATATGCCAGTTTCCATTTCATGGTGTTTCATTATAGTGTCAAGTGTATGTGGTTTATATGTGTATTTTATTTTTAAATTCAATTCCATATATGTGTTTGTTTGGGATCTTAAATCCTAAGTGAGTTCCTTAGTCTTTTATTATGTGTGGTCATATTTATGTTTTGATTATAAATCTAAAGTTTGTTGTCTTAGATGATTTATTAGGAGATGGAATTTATCTATGTAGTTTGGATATTTGAGAAATAATTATGTGTGTGAGAGAGTTTGTGTTATTAGCTAATATCCTAGTTTAGGATATTACACTATCCTTATGAGTTTTGGAAATCCTTCAACCTCCTTACAAAAAGGCAGTAAAATAAAATAAAGGAAGAAGACATGAGAATCAACCATTATTCAAACAAATAGTGAATTCTTAGAGTTTGGTACTATTATAACAAGCATGCACTACATATTGGTACTATTGCTAATATTATGGCATATTATCTATTAATGTAGTATTGATATTATCATAATATTATAGAAAGTATATATTAATATAATATAATTATAATAGTAGATGTGAGGCTATATGATCCAAGTGGATCCATGTACCATTTTATTTTTAAAAGTTTTCAAATTCTATTTGAATCATTTGCACATTGTAGAATTCATTGAGAGCTTTCTAGCACTTCTTCTAGAATGAAAAACGGAGTCTAGATGCTCAAGATATGGCTAGTTGAAGACATCTTACGACATACAAAAAAAAGGGGTGTCGAAAGTGACATGGAAATGTTTAAATATGCCAAGTGGACCAGTAACCATTTGACACGTGGAAAAATAATTTGGTGTAAAAGAATTTTGGTTTGGTGTTTTTATTCACATGTTATTTGAGAAATTTTCAAATGTTTATCACTTAGAAAATAAGGTGCCAAAGGCCAACTTGCACAAGTTGCCATGTCACCACAAATTCAAAGCAATGACCAAACCCAATAGTTGGCACCTAAGTCTCATCATTGGAAAAGGGACCAAATTTTCTATTTTAAGCATTGAAAACCGTCATACCCAACACATGTGGGACAAAGAAATGTCAAAGGCACCCAAGGAGGAAGACCGACAGTTCTCAAGCACCTAGAAAGGAGGCCAATGGTTTTGAACCCTACACCTTTGATGCAAAAGGATTAGGCTTTGACCACTGGAGCTACAGAGGTTGAAGTACTATAAAAGGGACAAAATTCTACTTGAAAAATAATAAGAAGTTGATTGTGTAAAGAGATTTAAGAAGGTTATAGTCTTATTATTGCTTTGTACAGTGTTGAGCCATTATTTATAGGTTTGAGAGATATATTTACAGGCAAACATAGACTAGAGAAGGTGAATTGAAGATTTGTATTGATTTTGGAAGCCATTTGTTGTATAAAATTAATGAGAATGGTCCTCACATCGAATGGACCCAGAGACGTAGGCTATTGAAGCCGAACTCCGTTATCAATTTGCCAGTGAATTATTTTAATTTCTCTAATTATTATTTAAATTCTTATCTTCATTTAAATTCTGGTTTTAATTTTTTATAAAAAATTAAATAAAAAATAATTGAGAAATTGAAAGATCTCTTAAAAGTGAAAAAATTGAGAAATATATAATGAGATGCAGAATAATGTTAATAATGCCTTGGTACATATGTTCTATTTTTGAAACTGATCTTTAAATACTTGTTATGATCTTAAAAGATAATGATTCAAACTAGAAAATCAAATAGAACCTAAAAATAGTGATCTTAAGTCATGCAATATAAAGTCTAAACTTTGACAACATCATCAGAGCACCTAAGCACAACAAGGTGACGAATGTCTAGTATATCAAAAAATGTAACTAGAAATGAGCCATGAATCAGAGTTTTGCCTCAAGAATAACTTTCAAATGCATTGATTTTCAAATGTGATAATAATATCTATTACACCATCATCTTCTCTGATTCATTAATCATATCAACTATGAAAATTAAAGAATCATTATAAATCTACTAAAGTGTCATAATTTGAAAGGTCATTTATCAACTAAAATTATGAAAATTGAATTGAACTAAACATAAAAACAACTAATCATAGTCATAACTATATATGCATATTTTATTTATTAATCCACCATACTTTTTGAAACCGCTTAGAAATATAAATATAAATTCATCAATTAATTATTACCATTATATAATTAAAAACATGCATCTAAAATACTATCAATCAATTGGGTCTTTGACATAATTTTAGATTTTATGATGGGGTCATCTTTATGGCAGTAAGTATTGATTTTGAAAAATTTAGGGGGTGTAGAAAATAGGCATAACACTAACGATATTGCTAGTCAACTCTGTGTAATAAAATTGAGTAGCAACTTATTACCTATTATATAAAATAAATTTCTTTTGAGAGTGTGATTTAATTAAATTATTTCTCAAGTAACTATGTGCAAACCCCTTAAATAATAAATTTTAGCAATGGATAAATTATTTAGCTAGTATGACATGAAGAAATGAAATTTAAATAATATAAAATTTTGGGATTTGTGGATAATCTAATACAAATGCCTTAAGCACAAAATCTAAAATAAAGTAATACTCTAACAACCAAATACAACTCAACCATATTATTTATTTATTATAAAAACTAAATTTGTAAGAGTAACTTTTGAAAATAAAAGATATAACAACTTCACATCTTCCTTGTATTCTTTCTTTACAATGTGATATTATTCATTCACAACTTTTCATTGATCATATCAAAATCAAAGTGCAACAAAACAAAATAAAAAATCAAAGTAAAACATCTAGTTGAAAGGCAAAAAATAATAAACAAAAAGAGTATAAAATAAAATAAACAAAAAAAAAGATCCTCTCATATATATATATATATATATATATATATATATATATATATATATATATATATATATATATATATATATATATATATATATATATATATATATATATTCCATGGAAATAAATCTCAATAAGATAAGGTGTTTTTAGTATGATCCTCTCATATATTTCAAAGGATCTATATTATGTCTTGATTGAAGACCCTATGGGCCATTAGGATAGAGCATTGACATTGGATAAGGTATAAAGAGTTCTTCATGGGTCATAGTTTGATGGGTTTTATAATTGAACATTAAGTTGTTTATTAGATTAATGAGTTTGTGATCGATCTAGAAAAAATTGAAATCTAGGTGAGACGTATTGGTATAAGCATCAAATCGAAAGGTATGGTTTTGAAGTTTTGATATTAGCATGAATATTTGGTGGTATGAGGAGTTAGTATGAAGTGATCACACCTCGAATGGTGGAAGTTAGCAAATTATTTGCCATGAAGTGATATTTTTCACTATGTTTAACCATATTGATAAATGTTTTAGAGGGATAAATAACTACTTAATTAGTATATATATGCCAGTATAAATTAAACATGTCACTTGGTTAGTATAAAGATGAGTTTTTTGATATAACATGTGAATTTATCAATTTTTAGTTCATTTGATTGCAAGATTTGATGTGGAAGAGAAGCCTTGGATAGATAATCATTAAGTCACATATCAATATCTTGGTGAGAAATATTGGATAGAGAGCTTGGGTGTGCCACCGAGTATGTTGTGCAGTGTTCATCATTTTGTTTTATGGGAAAAGTTTACAATTTTTAATGAATAAATAGTCCTATTCAAATCTACATGAGTATGATTAAAATTTATCAGTATTTTTGGTATAATTTTTTATGTTGACATATGAAATATAATGTGAAAGTGTGTGAGTTCACCTGCATGCAAATCATTTGGAAAGTTATGACAATTTTTAAGGGATTTTGATAATATTGATAAACTATGTGTAACTTTATGTGCATTACTAAAAGAATGAAGTTTAAATTCTATTGATTGTGATAACATATACATGAAAAGGGTTACTACTTATTCATCTCTTGTTTATTGAATAGAATTTGTTTTAAGAAGTCGATCAACATGCATGATAATAATTTGATTTAGACATTTTTGGGTCTCTAAATGGATAAAATATATCTAATTCGAGGATAGATTTATGGAATGGAGAAGTATAGACTAAGAAAATCATTTAAGTTGAATGCATGAGATATTTTTGAAATTTTGATGATTTTCATAAGCATATTTGAGGTTTTCTTTACTATGGTTGAGATTTATGGCATGAAAAAGAAATCATAGAGTTTATTTTTCTTTGAATATTTAATGAGCCCTCACTCTTCAAGCATGTTTCATGCATGTAGTTTATGGTTCATATGAATCTCAAGGCTGCAAATCTAGTTAGTTTTGCGCATATGTTTAATATTTATTGTGGAAGGTTCATGTTATGTGCTTTCATGAATAAGGTTTTGATAAAGTAAATATCTTATTCATTTGTTCACATCATTCATGCAGATTAGTTTGGTTTCTATAAATATGCATGCATAGGAAATATTTTAGTTGTTCAAATTTTCTTTATATCACAATGCATATACATTGTGGAAATTGGAAAATACCAAAACAGAAAAGTTGTAATAATTGATTTTAAGCCTAGTTGATTATATATGAATACTTACAATGGTATGATATATTAATCTTTGAATATATTCTGAACATTTTTGTGTTTCCTAAGATGTTGGTTGTTTTTTAAGCTTGAGTTTTGGTTCTTAAGAGGTGATTATCAGTTTATACAAATATTAATTTAGTTTTGTATAAAGAAATTTTGAATAATTGAGTCGACTATTTGTAAATGATATGTCAAAAAATTATTGAAAAATATATATAGATATTCTTGAGTGTTTGAGTTTATCTAATAATTTACATTTGAAAGGGTGATTTAAGGTTTCAAATAAGAAGCAATTTTTGTTAAAATTTCACTTCAATATTGAAGTTGTAGGTTTCTCTTTGAAAATGGATGTTGAGGTTAAGGATATTTGATACTTTTTATTTTAAAATTTATATCATAATCTTATTTATAATAAATGTGTTGGCTTCAAATAGTATTTAATGTTGTCACTTGAAAAATATTTGTCAAGATATTTTTGACAAGTTCTTGGTTGTATTCGATAGTTTCACTGAAGTGTTCAAAGCAAATTTTTATATAGATAGATGGGTTTTAGTTTATAATAAGTCTCAATTATAGTTTCTTGAGATATGTTTTTAGTTTTGTTTCTTTTAGACATTTTTTCTTTCCTAAATATTAAATTTAATTATTATATTTCAAATTAAACATAATGTTAGGGTGGGATCAACTTGGTTCACCAAAAAGTAATGATAATAGGGGATGGTGACAATGTTCCAATAGTGATACTAATCATCTCAATCCTAATAAAAGTTTTCTTAGAGGTGATTTCTATGAAATAAAAATTGGCCCTAGATTTTATAGGGGAACAAGAATATCCATACACTTTCATACTTTTGATCCTGAATTTTGGGACATTCTAAGTGATTTTCCTAATAATCCAGTAAACAGAGAATATAAAAGATATAGACGTAACACAAATTTTATTGATCATAGGTTTGGAGCTCGAATACCTTATTAAATAAGTTCATCTCACGTTTTGGATCATGACCCTTAACACCTACCACTTTAGCCTCTTAATGTTGAATTAATTGAACCACTTTTTGATATTCTACCAACAAATCAAGCCAAAAAACTTGAAATAGAAAATACCCATGCTAAAATCTATAATAATTTTCCATCCATTCAAATGTACCTTCTCCTTCATAGGTAGAGTCTTCTAGGAAATGTAAAAGGCTGAGTCTAGCTATTGCCCATAGTGAGCCTATTCTTAGATCTAAAAGATTGAATTTGAAATTTCAAGGTTATGATGATAGAATGAAGATAATAGACATTCCAAATTATACTACAGAAAAGAGAACTAAAAAAATAGAGTTAAAAGTCAGTATGAGCTAGTGACACCAATGGAGGTTAGGATGTTGAAAATAATAAAATTAGAGATTGATAACAACACAACTGATTCAAGAACAAGATTGGTACATTTTTTTGCAATAGAGATGGAGTATAATGATTATCTTCATGAATAAGGCAAATATGTAATTTATGTGTTATTTGATTTAGATGATTATTAGTCATTCGAAGGATAAAATTTGTTTTATTTCTAAATTTTTTAATGATAAAACATGATATTTTAGTTTGATACTTGAATTTTTAGATTTTAATATATTTTTAGAAATATAGAATTTTAGAGTTATGGTATAAATATATATGCTTAGGCTATTTGATATACATTATAGATTAATATAAATAAAATTTATTAATCTTTGATTTTTTAAATTTTACGATTAAATACGTATTCTATTATATTATTAATCATAAGGATCCCCACATGTTAATATTAGTACACTCAATCTATATTTAATAAAATTGATCAATTAAGACTTTTGAAGTCTTAAATAAACTTATCCTTAACTAATAATTGTTATAATTAATTTAATTTTTTAAGGTCAATTATTTAACATAAACTATTAACTAACTAAAGTTAGTTATAAATTATTTGAAACTAAGTTTGAAGGTATTAAAAAGATCAATGATTTGTTTGAAGATAGAAAAACAAAAATAAGTGTTGAGGACTTAAACATTTTTTGAAGTCAATCATTCATCTATCTTCTTTCTATGTATCTTCTCTCAAATAGTACAAATTTTAAAGATAGAGTCAATGGTACTTCATCTGATAGTTTAGTAATTAATTATATAACATAAGTATATCCAGTATTATTTATCATTTAATATTGATTATCTTAATATTTCTAAGCTTAACATCTTCTGATGATTGCTATTTATAGTCTTATTTATAGCTTTTAAGTATTAAACTTGAATAATGATGAATATTTTCATATTTTATGACATTTCATTAATTTATTTTGATTGTAAAGTTGGCATTCAAATTTTTGTAAAGGAATAATGTTAGTTTTCCAAATAAAGTTATCTTGTTTACTAACATGACTCTCCTTTGAGACTTGCATGATTTATTGTAATCTATTTAACTCTAATTTTAATATAAATTAATGTTTAATTTTCTTTAAATCTAATTTTATTTGTATTTTATATTCTTACCTTTTTGTTTTTAGTTTAGTTTCATTTCTATTTTTGACTTTAATTAATCACTTGGTCTAATCTCCATTCATTTATTTATTAGATAACAAAAAATCTATCTTTAAGTCTTTCTTTAGTTTTGTTTATTTTGAGTTATCTTAATCTGAATAGATTTATAGATCTATTTAAGTCTTTAGATTTATAGTTTAGTTTAGTTTAGTTTTATTCTTAAAAGTTGCTCTTTAATTTTTTTAGATTTATTTATGTTCTAGTTTTAGTTCTAGTTTATTTTTTTTATCTTCCTCTTTAGTTTTTATCTTGTCTTGAGCTTTGTCTTTTATCATATTAGATTGCTTAGTTAGAATTTAATATTTTACTAGTTCATTATTCCTTTCCTTCAACTTATTAATTTACTTTTCTTTAGTTTAATTTTCTTCATTAGTTTATTTATTTGTTAGTTGTTTATTGTTTCACTCTCTTGTTTACATGTTCGAATATCTTATCTTTTCTCTTATCCTTATTCTATTTCTTCTCTTTTTGGTTATCTTTTGGAGTTAACTTAAAGAATATTATAGTAAGAAATAAGATATATATATATATATATATATATATATATATATATATATATATATATATATATATATATATATATATATATATATATATATATATATATATATATATATATATATATATATAGATTTCTATTCTTCAAGAGACTATGTGATTGATAGGTTTTCTCTGTTGAATAGGATAGATTATATATTATCATTTTAATTGATTCATTATTTGACAAAATGAATTTTTTATTGTTATAATAGATTAAATTGTATTTCATAGCTTATTAATTATTTTTCAAAATATATTAAAAAAATCCCTCACATCTTTAGGATCATATATGAGCCTTTAGAGTCCCATGATTAGACTGGTATGATTCTAACTTAACTTTTATGATAGGAAAAAAGGTTGATTTATTAAAGGTACAATTATCAATGTCAACAGTTTCATTTCCAACTTCTTTCATGAATTTATCTTTTGTTTACCTTTTCTCTCTCTTTTTCTATATGTGATCCCACCAAATCATTACATGACCCTTCAATTTCTTCCATACAAATTTTAATTTATTATCTTATCTTAGATTTTTTCATTCAAAAAACATTTTTGTGTTATTCATCCATTCTAATAGCTTTTATGGTTTTAAAAACCTTCCATAATCTAGAACACCAACCTTGATTACTTTGTTCCTTCCCTATAAATACCTAACCATCATATCTTCCATTGATGTTAGTTGTTTATGTTATTCTT
>JARHVA010003962.1:1647500-1747500 GCA_037957365.1 Torreya grandis
TGAATGCTAAAGTATCAAAAAATTCAGTATTTACATGCAAAAATAAATCTTCAATAATTATGTGACCATTTATCAGTTATTTTATTGAATATAAATGTATAAAACTCTTCAAGTGGTTCAGACAATTAGTGTAGAATCACTTGAGTCAAGACAAAATCTTGTAAGGTATAATAACTCATTACTTAAAAAAATATATAAAATATAAATCAAAATCAAGCACATTGTAAAAACAATATATAGAATATATAAATATGAAAACATATATATATATATATATATATATATATATATATATATATATATATATATATATATATATATATATATATATATATATATATATATATATATATATAAAGTAGCAGTTTCCCCAAGGGTACAAGTTACTCTAAGAGTATTTTTTATTTAAGGGAGATTGGAATGTGTGTGGAAAGAGTTGGGATGGGTTAGTGAAGGGGATATAAACATGCATGATTATTATTGGGTGCATCCATTGTAAAGTTTGACATTGAGATCCCATATTGTATACAGTAAAATGTTTTTTGTGGTAACAATTTTCACAATAGAATATGATATTTTATATTAATGATCATAACTATGATGGTGAAATGATTAAAAGGAATAGATATATAGAGTAGTTAATTTAATATTTTTATATAATCTCTACATTATTAAGTTATGAATTGTTATTATGCCCTTCTTCGAGCTATCTATTGAGGGTGAATAAGATTCCTTCTATTAGAACTCTGATCCTAAAAACCCAAGTGTAATCAATTTTATCATCTATACGTTAAAAACATTACTCGCATGTGGTTCAATGAAACTCCTAGTACCCTTTACATACCCACATGCTACTACATGACCTTAGGTGGTTAGATGTTACTTTGATGACTGACCCCACTCAAGCTCTTTTTATATTATTAAAAGTGTTGGGGGCTTTGGGATGGCTATCAAGTTGAAGCTAACTCTATACAAGAGGTATGTGTCATGTTTGTATTCAATATATACCTTATGAAACATGTCAATATAGATCTATAGTAGGATTGTAACACGTAACATGTCATCATTGGTCATGGGTACCCAACCTATCAATTCTTTATTGATAAAGGGGCCATATGAAACTATCTTTTTCATTTGGGAGACACGATTTGACATTCCTTGACTATTAGTTGGTCTATGTGTTTATTTTCTATTGGGTCCTAGTTTTGTAATCTATGACAAGGCCTAGACTATAGCTCCTATATCCTAGGCTAGGTGTCACCTCATTATTAAGTGTAGGGACTCAAGTTGATAGTCCCTGACTATCAATAGGTCCATAAGGTGGTTCCCCATTAGGTCTAACCTTGTGAACTCTATTGATAGGACTAACAAGTGGTGGTGACTCTAGGATTCTAGAATACATCCATGTGTATACTATTATTGTTAAAATATCAATTTTTGCTTTATCAATATTCATTCCCTATGATTTATGTATGGTTATAAAACATGAAATTTTGATAGGAATTTGTATTGCCCACCACATGTATGGGTTACTTGAAATATTGGATTAACTCTTATGATAAGCATTTCTTCTACCTATGTGAGATTAGATAGAACTTTAGGCTATGTTCTAGAATCTATGTTAATATAAGCACAAAAGTGATTTTTTTTTCTACAATGCACCTATGATAAGTATGATCACCATGGTAATTTCTTGTTTCTATACCTATATATGATTCCTTACAAATAGAGAATGCATGTATTAAGGAAAAAAAATATTCTCTCACAAGAATTATATTTAATGTTTCTTAAAAGCACCATTAGTAATTTGGTGGGGGGGGGTGGGGGGGGGGCGGTGGGTTGGGGGTTTTGGGGGAGGGGGGGTTGGGGGTTGGGGTGCATTCAGTATTTGTTGTCTGTGCATGGTAATTAAGTCACCATGTGCATTTATTTGATCTTTGTGAATTGTAGAGCTCAAATGAGCCCTTTTATTAGATTTTTTAGGACCCATGAATGTCTACAATGATCATTAAAAAAAAACTTATTACTAAATTATTGGAGAGGCTATGTATAGTCTTATTTCTTGTAAATGGAAGTAATATACTATGCAAGTGTAACTATGTAAAAGAGATCAATAGAGTTAAATGATCACATTTATATAAATATCAACATGAAGAAGATGTGGCTCTAGATGAATAGTAGTATAGGTGCAATCATATACTTATAGGTAATTTTTCAAGCATGTTTTCAATACCAAAAGTGAAGTGCACATTTTATTTAATTTATTGTAATTGTTGTGTTCAATATATTTAAAATAATGCACAATTTTACATTTTCAAACTTTTATAGATATAGATATAGATATGTTGAGAATAAAATAATGATATTTTTATTAATGTACATTCAAATGATTTTGGATATTTAAATCTAATATAAAAAGTTAAAAACCTCAAATTAACATCTCATTTGACATCACCCCTTATTCAAATGTAAAATAATGTCTAATTGGGGAAAGAATGATTAATGATATAAGTTGATTAGTTAAACCCCATGTTTATTATTATTTTTTTACTTAAATAAATTTATTAATTAGGATTACTTTACTATATATTTTCTTATATTATAAGTTAATTAAGTAACCAATACAATCTAATTACTTGGACTGTATCCCTGATTTCACCTGTTTTACATTCAATTATCAAAATCATGATATATTCGTATTAAGAAAAAAAAATATAAATATTTCTTGGTTATATATGTATAAAACATTTTAAAGTATTTTAATATTAATTAAGTCGTTTCATTTTTATGTTTTAAGTATACTGTCTTTCTATATATTTATATATTCATATTCTAATTTTTTATTAATAAGTACCATGTATTTTAATGAAGTCATTTTTAACTGGTAAGTCTTTTTTTAAATTTTTAAGTTTACTATCAATTTTCTATTTCCACTTTAAAATAAATTTTAATGATTTTAAGACATTTATTACTAGCCTCTTCTTTTCACATTATTATTTCTATTAATGTATTATATTCTATTATATATTATTATTAATATAATATTATAATGTGATAGCTATTATTGTAGTATTGATATTATTATAATATTATATAAAGTATATATTAATATAATACAATGATAATAGTAGATGTGAGGCTCGTAAATATGATTTATATTATTGTTTAATCCAACCTCTAAAAAAAATTAGAAATAAAATGAAATTATATTTCAAAATATTACAAGTTTTTGAAAATATTTTCAATAATATTTATTCCATATTACATTGTTTTGCATCTTTAATATTATCTTTCACAAATAACTTTTCAATATTTTTTACTCCATATTTCACTGTTTGGCATCTTAACTTCATGAATATTTATATTCTTTCACAATAATTTCAAAAAATTTAATTTAACATTTAATAGTTCCAAACAACTCTCCTAAAATTTATAACTTTCAGTAATATTTGAATACATTTAACTCCATAATTTTTTGTTTCATGCACATTACACAAAAGTTTACTAAAAGTTAGGCTACAATATTTATGGTAATTTCACATCAACTTACATACTTTGTTTGGAAAAAGTATTCCATGATAACATTTACAAGTGCCATATGCCTAAAATGGAGTTTGTGTACATATGTTTTATTGTGTTTTCATTATTATGACAACAACGTTATAGTATCTATTACTAATGTGGAAAATAGTAATGGTTTTAATCTACATGATTTCTCTTATATGTTAAATATGGCAAATAGTAATGGTTTTACTCTACATGATTTCTCTTATATGTTAAGGCTATCCTGCCATGTTTGTACTGAGAGGAAGGGTTTAACTGGTTGAAGCTACATTTTTTTATGAAGAACCATATACAACTGAAACACATAGGTCATACCTCCATAGCTTCCCTAATCTTCTACCAAAAATTTCATTGTGGCTCATTTCTACATGAAGAACATGAGGTATGGCTATCCTGAGAAAAATAATGTCTTAATAAATTATACCAGACATAAGATTACACTTCCTAAATGTAGATGGAGGATGGCTTCACCTAAGATTGTAGACTACATGAAGGTTGTGAAGAAACATGCATTTTTGGCAAATCAGACAAATAATTTCTTCTCTTTTATCTTATTGATTTAAAGCAATGAATCTTTGGTTTGTTTTTGAGTAGTTAATGTAACAGTAACTATGGAAAATCCATTATATATAGCTTATATTATAAGTATGCATTTTGACCTTTGCTCTAGAAATTTCTAATATTTTCTATTTCTTGTTTGTGCTAATGCATTAAGTGATACTAGTAAGGTGATACACTAACTATTTGTAAATAAGAGTTTTGCAACTCATGGACCCAATTCCAAATTCAATTTTCCCAATTTCATTCCGTCTAAGTCTTCACTCTCTTGTCGTAAGATTTGGCTAGTTATAGCTAAATACACACTAGGCCAAATCCTCTCAAGCACCAACAATAACAAAAGCTTCTTGATGGAAAATCCCAAATCACCGTCAACATCCTCCTTTTGGTCGGAAATGGAAGTGCCAAGTGACAATCAATCAATCTCTAAGGAGTTGGAGTTTGCATATTAGGAACAAACTCACCAACTGATTTGATAGAAATAGCTGGTTATGAAAACTGCAAATGAAAAATGTTGAGCAAACTAAAAACGTTTAGTACTTCACACACATATTTCAAAAAATGTGACGATGTTCAGTTGGATAAAAATCAAATATCTAATTTTTTGTCTCATGTGAGACGAATCTAAAGGGTTGCCACCCAATTAGAAATGCCTCCGACATAAATATATAAAACTCTTCAATTGATTAAATCCAAATTAATCTAACAATACAAAGAGATGAACAAATTTAAGCATGCTAAGATGAACATAATGTTTATCTACTTTAAATGTTTTTAGACCTTGTTCAATAATTTTTGAACTATCCAAAACCGCTACAACTTCATGTGTACTCAATTTATTTTGAACTTAGATATTTATTATCTTTTCCTATTTGAAAAAAGAAAATTTATATATTTATTGGCCATCTTATTTCATTTTACTTTAATATTATTTTTTTAATATAATTTTTTATCTAAATAAAGTCTAATAACATGTTTGAAAAAGTTACCCCAAAAAAAAAATCCGTATTGAAAAAAATTATAAATATTAAAAATCCTCAAACATATCTCCCATCCATTTCACATTTCTATATACCTCTTAAATATTATATGTCAATCAATTATTATAACAAATATAAATACATAATACTCTTCGAGTGAAAACTCACTTGAGTTACTTAGCAGAAATCTTCTCGTTAAACTCTTCTCGAGTATGAATTCATTCCATTATTTATTTTTGTTTTCTACTTTGGCGGTGTTGAAATTTCGACGTTGCCCGAGTGGTCAGTATACGACATCTGCTACCCAGCTAACCCTCTTGATCCCGAATTAATGTTGTTGAATGTATATGATCTGTAAGAGACGATCTGGTATATGGTAAATTGACAGAGATGGGTTCAGTAGAGCGTTCAGAAAAAAACACAAGTAGGCGGATAGCACATCTCAAATATATGCCGTGGTTCATGAAGGTAGGTGTAAAACGCAGTTAGAAGCTTTTGTCTAAATAGCAGATCTCAAATATATGCCGTGCTGGAAACTCGAATAATTTTGACGTCAATGTTTACGTAAAGTTATTATGTTAAGACGTTATGTGTTTCGAACCGTGTTTTTAAATGCACGTACTCTGCTGCGCTGGAAACAGATTAATGGCTCCAGTTTTTACACGAGGTTGGTTGTAAATTGCTATTGGGGAAATACGTCATTAGTGGAATACTTTGGGGTGTTTTATTGATAGCAACGAGTCAAAATATAACTTTGTTGGTGCTTAAATCTGTGTAGTGTATACACTTTAAATTGTTCCTTTCATTTTTTACGATTAATATTTTTATTAGTCAACTTAATTCTGGATAACTTATTTTATTCCATTAATTTATTTCATTCCTAGCCATTTATCTAATATCCCCTTCCATCATCTTACCTCCACTAATCTTACTCATACCTAATCCTTCATTAATTCTCCTTAATCCCTATTATCCCAATTTAATTTTAGTTATCTATTATATGAAAATTTTAAATTTGCATAACCTCGCCTACCCACCTATTAACCTACACCTTAGCCTTTCATATATCCCTAGCCCCTAATCACCTACCTAATCCCTATCTGACTCTCACCCAATCCTTCATTATCCGTAAGCTAATCAAGAAGCCTTTAGAATTGGAGAAACTCCTCCAAGACTCTACAAGTTTCTAAACTAGAAACTTCTAAGGAATTTAATATTCCCTGAATTATCCATAGCCATTGATCTCATCCCTTCAACTTTGAATATCAACCCTTGATCTTCCCTCCATAATCTATATAAATGAGCCTTTTCCTCCATGGAAGATAATCTCTAATCTCATATCAAATCCATGTCAAATTAGCTATCAAATCCATCATCAAAATCCTTTTATCATGCTATCACTATGCCAAAAATCTAAGTCTACATGCAATCAATTCATCCATTAGAACATCCTAGAAGGAGGTGATATGAATCGAGGAATATGGTAAGGTCTATATCATTATGATTTGTTTCATGAATCCTTCCTAATAGATAGTTTTTGTTTTGAATTTGAATTATCCTATTTAATTCATAATGTACTCAAAATCCTACTACATTTTGGTGACCATGGTGGGATGGAACAGCGTCTTTTAGACAAATTTTATAAACGACAAAGTGTGATAATGCAACTTATAAGACAAATTTGGAATAAATTTGATGCTTTATTCAATAAAAAAAAATTTCGTTGAAAAAAGGAATCTCTTGGGAGGATTTCTCACATCTAAACGAGCAATCTATATTTTGTTACGGCATTACAAATTTACATTCTATCACAAATTTGTAGATTTGTAGAAGTAAATATTTTTGTTACGAACATAATATTTAACCTGGTGCATAATATTTGTTTCTTTGGCATCTTGATGGCACATTAAACTTCGAAATTTTTCGATTCCACTCCCTAACGTCTTGGTAAGATTATCCCTATGATATCAGTTTGGTGTATCGTTTAGAATTATGTGAGATAAAAGTGCAATTTGTCTTATATGCACGACTGCTTCACATTTAGCATTATCCTCTTTTGCACACAACCCATTCAAAACAATGTTTCTTCAGGCAACAACATAGCGATAAAAGGTTGAGTTGCCTTAGATTTGCCATATGGATTATCTTATTTAACTCAACCTGCGTACATAGATACATGCATAGAGCGAGAGAATTCATCCACACAATTGTAATTACTCCCATTCTGTAAAAAAAATCTTTTGAATCAAATCATGAGACAAATCTTAAAAGTAATGTGCTAGTAGCAATACTTGATGTTTAAGTTGTCTCATATTTTCCTATTATTTGAAATTAATTTCAAATACTTTCATGTTGTAAAGTCTAGGTTTTTTCTTGGGTGATATCTGATCAAAGGGATTGGGCGATTTATATTTTTGTATTATTCGAATGTTGATAAAAATTTATCTTTAATCCAATCTTTTACAATCCTTTTACCTGATCAAATGTCCTGTACAGGCGCAGCCCTACTTACCCAGCTGCTACCAAAAAATATTTACTTAGCATTGCCCTTTTTGTTATTTTGTATTAAGTGTTTGACTATGCAACATAGTATCGATTTGGCGGAAGGGAAACGAGGACGAAAATTTAAAGAGGTGTAAAACAAGTTTGCCATAAAAACATCAAAATAAAGCCAAAATAAAGGAAAGTGATGCTTGGAACAAAGTAAGAATATCTCCAGAAAGATATTCCTTGGCATTTTTAGCCCCACGCCATACCTATGCCAAGCGCTATCATCACTCAAGATCGGGAAATTTATTATCGCTGGTTGTAGTGTAATGTAATATCCCAAATCTATACGAGTCTTGAATGTAGTGTAATATCCTCTTAGATACTTTCTAGTGCTACTCATGGGGATTACTATATGAATATTGAGATAAGTCCCATTGAATAATAAATATTGGGCCTAGTATGAGTTATATAAACATCGAGTGGCATCAACCAAAGGTGTACAATAGTCAGCCTTAAGTTTGAATCCTAATAATAAGGAGTCATAGATGGCTTACAATCATCCATGTGAAACCAAGCCAAAAGATCAAGAGAATACTTGGAATATGCGGGTCAAATACTTGAATCAGACTATGATATCTTGATGCCAAGGAAGTAATGTAGAAAACCCAAGTTAATCATGTCAAATCTATTCTATAGAGTTATCATCACTACTGAAATAGCCTATGAGGAACCCTCGGTGATCAAAAGATCATCAACATAAATGATTAATATCAATAAAAAATCATCCTACCATAAAAATTAGGGTTCAAATGACACCTAGTGAAACCTAAAATAAGAAGTAAGGAATCTATGTTAGCATACCAAGCTCGAGGGGCATGTTTTAGGCCATAGATGGATTTCTAAAGTTTTCAAAATAAAGATGAATCTTGAACAAACCCATATCATTATTCAATGTAGATCTCCTCCTTAAGGTACCCATGAAGAAAGGCACTCTTCACATCTATTCTGTGCACATTCCAACTGTGTGTTGCAGCTATAGATAGTGTGAGTTAGATCAAAGTCATATTTGCAATAGGTATAAAGGTCTCTCAGTAGTCAATGTCAAATACTTGTAAGAAACCCTTGGTGATCAATTACATTTTTTACTTATTGATTGACCCATATGATGTAATCTTGGTCTGATATATCCACCTATATCGATCCATCTTCCTTCCCTTAGGAAGTGAAGTCAAATCCCAAATGTGATTTCTGATCAAGGAATAATATTCTTCAAGCATATCACTATCCCACTTAGGTATATATGAAGTCTCTCAAAATGCCTATGGATCCAAAAATGAAGAAAAGAAAGCATGTAGACTACTCTGATAATCTGCCTGAGTACCTCTATCCTTTAATGGATCCCCTACCTATGTTCCTACACTCTAATAATTTGCCTAAGTAGATCTGTCATTTAATGGATCCCCTACATAATTGCCTACACTCTGAAGTGTTTATCTGGCCCAAAGTGGCCTAGATGTGGGTGAGTTAGGTGACAACCCCTCATCCTCTAAACCATTACTAGAGGTGGATGTAAAAGACTTTCCATTACTACCTTCACTATTAGAACTAGAATAAGAATAAGATCCTAGCTTAGGAACCTATTCTAGATTTTTTGAGTCAAAAGAAGAATCATTAAGTCGAAGTGAATCCAATGAAAGAGAATAAATTTCAAGTGTTGAGTCTTTGGAACTCTCCTGAAAGTGAACACTTCTCTTTATGAATAACTCATGTGTGGTTGGATGTAGAAGGTGATACCCCTTGACACCATATGGATAACCTACAAAGATGCAAGGCTTGGATTGAGGTTCCATATCTTTATGTACATTCATTGGTATATGTGTTATAGCTAGAGATACAAAAATTCTAAGGTGCTCAACATTATGGTTCCTTCCATGCCAAAATTTAAAGGGTGTTCTAACTTTCAATAATTTATGAGGAACCTTGTTCTAAATATAACAAACATAATTAATGTCTTCACTCTAATAGTAGGGTGCCAAGGACTTAGAGTGAATCATACAACTAGCCATGTATTTCAAAGGCCTATTCTTATGTTCTAAAACTCTATTTTGTGAAGGACTCTAAGTAACTATACACTGCAAATCAATCCCCTATATGGTTCAAACTGATCAAATATGTTGTTGACATTTTCCCCTACATTGTTAGTTCAAAGAACCTTGATGAATTTCTCAGATTATTTCCCAACAAGTGCCTTGATGTCTTGAAAATCTTCAAACACTTCAAACTTTTACTTAATAAAATAGATCCATGTATATCTCAATAAATCATCAATGAAAGTGAGAATGTACTTAACCCTTGTAAAATATATATTGGGAAAAAGCCTAGATACATCACTATATACTAACTCTAATGCTTGTGAAGCCCTCCAAGCCTTGCCTTTGTCTAAATTTTGTTTTAGGATGTTTTCCAAGAGAGCAACCCTCACAAAGACCCTTAGAGAATTATATTGGAGTTAATCCTATGACCATGTCATTTTTTCTATGTTGTTCAAGGTAGCAGTAATTAAGGTGGCCAAACTGCTTATGCCATACTTTGCTAATTCTATCTAAATGAATTGGCAATGTTGTCAGAGAAGAATTAGGAGGAAAATGTGAGAAGGTTTATAACATGACTTGATGATATGCCATACCCACTACCACTATAGTTTTACTATGCAACTCCTTGATGATAACTAAATATGGTATAAACTCAACCCTCATGCCTTTGTTGATATGAGTGATTTGGGACACTGATATGAGATTGGTTGAAAGAAAGGTGATACTTAGAATATTATTTAATATTCTTCCTATTTTTTTATATCCTCTCCCTACAACTAGTACATAAGTGTCATAACCCAAACTAGTATAAGATATGCTACAATGCTCTAAGGAAGAAAACTCAATTAGTGAAGAACCCATGTGATGAGAAGCACCCTAGTCAATGACCCATGAAGATGTTGAAGATGTAAATACTACAAGAGCTTTGACCTTTTATTTCTATTTCTCTTTGCCCTTTACCTTAGTAAAATATTGGGTAGATGAATTTTGCTTGATGGACTTAGGAACACCTATGTTGTTCTTGTCCAAGAGATGAGTTAGGTGATCTATTTAATTGTTCATGAACTTACTTTCATCATGCCCAAATTTATTATAATAAGCACACTTAAACCTTCCATTTCTTAGGTTTCAATGTTGGTTTTGGTAGATTATTTCTTATTCTCTCAATCTTTATTATTCTTTTTCTTCTATTTGTTTAAAGTCTTTGCTTTTACAATCCCAAAAATTAGGGCTTCAAGTTTTGTGGAATTCATTGTGCCCATATGGATCAACTTTTCTTGATCCCGAGTTAAGTTGGAATCAAATCATATAAATAGGACTTCTTCCATGCGGTGCCTAGATCACTTTTAGTGGCATGAAAATTAGAGACAAAGAATGAATATTCAGAGCCTAGTTTAGAGAGTATAGAATGAACAAGTTGGTCTTCTTATTTTTTATCACACATTATTTCAATTTTAATCTCAAGGAATTGAATTTAGTGGATAAATACTGATGGGTGTCAAATTTTTAAGGACTTGAGTTCATTCTCAAGCTCATGATCTCTCATCATATCTTGCTCCTAAATAATTTAACTTGAATGGTCCATAAATCATGAGATTATCTAGTAGGCTCTAAGTGAAATAAGAGATCATGTACTACAAAAAGACATAATAGACCATAGGCTTCATCACTATGATTATAGCCCATAGAAATGAATAGTAGTGAAGTTGTTGTAGAAATGAAAGTACAAGCACAATGCAAAGAGTGACCCAAAAAGGCATAGTACACCCCTTGAACTATCAAATAGTGACCCCTCCCTTCCCCCCTCTCTTCCCCCCTTCCCCCCATAAAATGTTATAGATGCATGATTAAAAGATGTCAGAATGAGGTGATACTGTGTCTTGACTAATCAATGAAAAAGTGAAAAGGCTAGATTTTTAAAACAAAAGAGGGCACTAGACTCTACTGATAATGCATCCAAAGAAGAAATTACCATGTGAGCAAGTGAAAGATTAAAAAAAACTTTCTTTTAAAATATTTCCCACACCATATTATTTTATAAGAAATAATGAAAAATCTCCACTAACAATGCTAATATTGAACAATCATTTTATGCATTACTTATGCATTAAAATAAAAGAATCCTATTTTACTTTATTTTAAATTAAGATATTAAAAAAAGAATTTAACATGATAAAAACATTAGGGTAGAATTGAATATGTTTAGCTTATTTTTGAAGAAACTTTCAAGCCTTTGAAATAATAAGAGTATTTTGTGATGATTTTTGACTAACATGGAATGGAATGGTAGTTTTGACTGGTCAGCATTAAGAATAGTCTCTATAGGTGAAAATGTTGTAGCTATGAGCCATATGGAAGAAATACAAAACTAGGGTACATGGAGAACCAATTGAGGCCAAACACAGGTCAATACCATATAGAAGAGACTAGACTTGAGGTTGTATGGAGCCACACATATATTTTTTAGAAAAACACAAAAAGGTATACCAAACATGTAGTCATAAAGAAACCATAGTAACTGTGGTAATGGCTGCCAATGAACCAGTCCTAAAAAAAGATGACTCCACAAAAAATAGAAAAACTCCCACAAATGGATTGTGAAAACTAGTTTTTATTTGAAAATAATAAATCTCAATATTTTAAATAAAACTAACAATAATTTAAAAAACTAAATAAGAATATACCAAAATGGCTTTGATACCATATTTGAATTGACGCCAAGAGCTCTAGATCAAGTGAATGCATAGGTTTGTTATAGACATGACTCAAGCATGTAGGAAAAATAATATATGCAAGAAAATGAAATCACATACATGATAATATTGTATAAACAAGATAAGAGTGAAACCAATCTTCCATTGAACAATAGTTCACTAAGAGAGATGTACATAAAGGAGTGCATGAATAACTCCTCCAGAGAAAAGTGGTTAGAGGGCCAATAATAGAAGAGTAACTACCATACCTGAAATAAATGGTCAAGGGAGTTACTTCCTATTCATCTGGTCAAAATATAACCCCAAGTACACCTAAAAAATCTTATCCATGAAAGTAGGAAAACTCCAAATAAGGGGGGAAAACCCATAATAAATAAATATGGGAAAAAATAAAAACCCTAATCTAATAGGGATATGTTTCGATATGGTATACAAAAGGATATTTCTATGGATTATATGTGGTAGTAGAAATAAATCAAGTTGGTGAAGTCGATCTTTTTACTAGATAGGTTAGATTACACATAGCTAGGTGATAAAATCCAACACTCCCTCTTAATCTAGACCACCAAAAATATATGTAACTCCTATTTATTATTATTTATATACTCAAAAATATTCTTTGATAATGACTTTATAAAAATATTGACAAATTGATCTTGAGTTATACAAAATTCAAGAACGATCTCACCATTATTGAATATCTATCGAATGAAGTCATATATTATGTCTATGTGCTTGTTTCTCTTATGATACACATGATTCTTATAGATCACTATAACTGAATTATTATCACAATAAATCTTTGTTTCTTTTTATTGACTATGCCCTAAGACCAACAAAACTCTTCTCATATAAATTACCTAACATACCGCTGATGTGGATATTATATATTCTTATTCTATATATGAAAGGGTGATAATCAAATACTTATTTGATTAAAATTAAAACACACTTGATTTGATATGAAACATATAACTAGGTGTGATCTTCTTATCATCAATGTTGCTAGCACAATAACTATATATGTAGCTAGTTAATTTGAAATCTTCCATTGGTGAATATAGAATCCCATAAGATCTTATACTATAAATGTATCTTAATATTATTTTTGTTACATTCCAATGAAATTTCTTTAGTTTCTCCATTAACCTTAAAATAAAGCTAACTCCATGCATGATATCATGTCTTATGGTTGTTATATACATTCGACTGCCAACAAGTTTCTTGTACAAGTTTGGATCTACATTGGATCCTTTATATTCTATGCTGATATTTAATCCCATAGCTATTGGGGTTGGTAAATAGTTCATTTTTAGCATATTGAATTGCTTCAATAGTTTATTTGAATATTTTGATTAAAATATAAAAATGCCTTGGTTGGATTGAGTATCTTCTATGCCAAGGACGTACAACATTAATCCCATGTTTGTCATTTCAATTTTTGTTTTTATTGTTGTTTTGAATTAAATGGTTTAAATAATTCATATTTGTAGTACATTCCTATTGTTTTAAGCAATAATTGATAACACCATATTATAACATTGATTAATTTTTGCACTTGTGTAAAAGTCTCATTGTAGTCAACTCTAGCCTATCAAGAGAAACCCTTTGATACTAACCTTGATTTTTATTTATCCATATTAACTTTAGAATTTAATTTGGTCATATAGGAACATTTCACTCCTATGACATCCTTTCCTTTTGAAAGGTTACCTAGACCCCACGCCTGATTCTTTTCAATTGAATTGATCTTTTCATCTATGGTGTTAATCCAATTTTCATCTTGGACAACATATTCAAAGCGTACAAGATCAACATATGATAAGAATGTAAAATCACAATGGAAACTTGTATATTCAATTTCTTGACATTCATCAAATATTTCCCTTAGGCTTCTTATCTTCCTTGAAGAATAATCTTAGAGATTCTAGAGTGGGAATTGATGAATCATCATTGTAAGTACTTGTTGGGGTAGATGTGCTTGGAGTTGAAGGTGATTTAGACATTAATGTTGGAGTGCACATTATGGTAAAATATTCCACTGGGCTACACACATGTGGAGCTAGAGGAACATGTTGAACATGATTTTATTCTATCCCATTCTCATGAGGTCTACTATCAAGAATAGTAGTTATGTTGTCAACACTTCCATCCCATGCTTTTTCTTCAATGAAGTCTACATCACTATTGATGATAAAAAAATTTGTGATGGGATTGTACAATTTGTAGGCTTTGAACTACTCATTGTGACCTAAAAATATATAGTTTTTCCCTATGTCATTCTCAATTTCTTTCTCAACTTTCTTTCCATAAGTGCATAAGTTGCACAACGAAAAAATGCATAGATGAGAAACACTATGATTCTTTCCACTCATTTTTTCTTAAGGAACTTTGTTATTTACACTCTTCATTGGGAATCTACATAGAAGATAGACTGCACATGAGATAGCTTTTACTGAATACTCATTTGATAGATGCTTAGCCTTCAACATGCTTCGGGTATCTCGATGATTGTTCTAATTTTTATTTCATCTACACCATTATGTTGAAGTTTATACATTATTTTGAACTACTTATTGATTCCATTACATTTGTAGAAATTCATGAACTCAATAGATATACATTCTCCTCCTCAACTAGATCACAACACTTTTATATAGTAGTTTCTTTACTTCTAAACTTTAGCCTTGAACTCCTTATATACATTGAATACATCAAACTTATGATTCAAGAAGTAAACCCTTGTCTTTCTATTGTAGTCATCAATGAAAGTTAGAAAATAAAAATTATTATTAATTGAGGTAGATTGCATTTGTCTATAGAGATCTATGTGCATAATATTTAGAGGCAATCTTGCACAATAAGTCTTTCCTATAGGAAAATATTTTCTATGCTATTTTCCTATTATATATCTCTCACATTCTATATTAGGCTACTCGATCAATGGAAAACCATTCATCATATTCTTTTGATGCATTAGCTTTAAACCATTGAATTCCAAATGACCAAATCTTAAATGACATAACCATGATGGATTCGTGAATGAAGTCTTAAAGGTTTTTTCAACATGTGCTTGAGTTTGCAAGCTATGAAATCTAGATGTAGGGGGTGCTAAAATATGAATCTTCAAAGGAAACATTATGTTCCTTGTCATGTAAACTTTTGTAATCATTTTGATGCTTGGTGGTTTATCCACAATGACACATTCGTCATTCTCAAAGTATACTTTGTAGCCTTTATGCACTAAATGGCCTATGGTTAATAGGTTATGTTGTAAACCAGGAACATAGCAGACATCATGGGTGTACTTATTCTCTCCTTGTTTAATTTTAATGGGAATTGATCCTTTTCACATAATTGAAATTATATTGTCATTACCTAGCTTGACTTCTGAATTGACATAGTTGTTCATGGTTGCAAACATGTCTTTTCTACCAATCATGTGGTTGTTGCATCCATTATCTAGGAATCATACATATTTTGTGCTTTCTTTTAGTACATTATAAGTGATCATGACTATATTTTGACTGATACCAGTGGACTTGTTCTCTTTAGTAAAATTGGCCTTTTGTTTCGTCAAATCAAATGGCCTATTTTGACATTCATTTGCATAATGGATATACATTTTTCAACAATGTCTTTGGACAATAGATCTATTATAGCTTTCACTATGAGAGTGATTGTGTGAATGGAAATTACTTCTTCCTCTATTATAGCTAAACCTTTATCTCATTCAGTTGACTTTGAATTGATATTTGAATGGATTCTCTAGAGAAGATCCACTCTATCTATTTAGTCTTTGCTCATGGAATAAAACTAATCCTATCAACTAATCAATTGACAACTGGTTCAAATTCCTTAAATCTTCAATTACTACCACCATAGAGTCAAAATTTATAGGTAGACTACTCAAAATATTCTTCATGATTTTATGATCTTTGAGAGTCTCACCGTGAGACCTTATCTAGTTTACAATGACTACTACATTTGTGAAGAATGAATGTACAGTATCTGACTCTCTCACTTGTAAGTTTTTGAAATCTCTTCATAGCATCTGTAACTTCAATGTTTTTACCTTCCTCCTATATTTATAGGTTGTTTTTAGATTATCCCATGCTTTTTTTGATATGGTTGTTGTTGTAATGTGCATAAAGATGGACTCCTCCATAACTTGCTGAATGAACAATAGTACTTTCACATCCTTCTTGCTCTCTTTGCATAGGTTTTTGTTTAATTATGATAGTGATTTAAATGATTACATACTAGCAAGATCTGTAATCTCATTCTCAAAGAGTTCCCATATGTATTGTGAATAACATAACATCTTCATATTTATTAGAAGTCATAGTTCTTGCCATTGAATATATGAATCAGTGGCTGAGTTATATTGTTCCTTACACTCGCCATGGTTGATTGATGCTTGCACCTAGATTGTTTTTGCTTGGAGATGTTCTTGAGTGAAAATATGAGGGTAAAAAACTAAGACAGAACATAATGGGGCACTATACCTAAGCACAACTATTGGATGCTAAGATTAGGTACAAATGTTGAGCATGAAATGTTGATCATTGGGTGCTGAAAACAAGCACTTATACGATTATCCTTGATTATGGTACTATTTTTGTAGAGAATTTAAGTACTATTACTTGGAATAGCACATTTCTAAAATGTCAAGGTTTGATGAAATAGTGACCATTTATCTTTAACGTAGAAATACAACACAAATGTTAAAGTAATCCACCACTCTCTAAGATGGCTAGACAATAGAGATTATTAATCAATTACATTTAATGCATTACTAGAGTGAATCCAATTAGCTGGGATATGTTACAATATGATGTACAAAATCATATTTGTGGGGATTGTAAGTGTTGTCAGAAATAAATACGGAATGGTGAAGTTGATCATCTTACTAAGTAGTCTATATAACATGTGGCTAAGCCACATCATCCAACATGGCTTACATATGTGTATTTTTAATAGTTTTTTATTTAGGTGATATCAATCTAACCATATTGGAGTTTCTTTTCTTTTCTGAGAATTCTTAGACTAGGGGAAAGGTCCTAGTAGCTATGTACCCTAAATTTGGATAATGAATTAAGGTGCCATAACATCACATTGGATTTCAAAAAAATTACCTATTTTAATATATCATCTTAACTACTTCTAACTAAGTTTTCAAGGTCTAGCACATTATACATTTTATGATATAATTGATTTTATCATGAGAGGTCATAAATTATATTTTCTAAATCTATGGCCAAAACGTAACTTTTGGAATACCAATAGTTGTGCATTAGGGTATCACTAATTGAGTCTTACTTGTCAAGATGCGATTGGTTACTTTTAATTTTATAGAATAAATATTGAACAAGTATTACATACTACATGTTCAACTTCTGGTGCACTTTAATAGTTTTACAGACCAATCTATTACATCAATAGAGAACATGTTAACAAAAACCATGTTTGATAATTGGAACATGCACAACTATTGGGACCTTTCCCCTACCCTATGTCAAATCTCAAAAGTGGATTTTAAAATCAATACTTTTTTATAAAATATTTTAGAACGTCCTTGTTCAAGAGAAAATAATAGATACTAAAGTTTCAAAGGAGGGTCTGGACAAAGTTAGAGATGTGGTGGATGGTTTGATGTTCCTTTCCTCTAATGGATCATAAGAGTCTAGTTTAGAGTTCATGTATGGGGCAATCTTAGTAGGCTTAAAAAGACTCAGACGGAGATAAGGATAAGAAACTCATAATTTTTTAATCTTCTTATGGGTTGGAGTAGGAAGTATCTCAAAAGAAGGTTAAGGCTTGATGAATCTGAATACAATCAAGGAAAATAATAATAATAATCTGTATTGATTCATATATTTAATGGATAAAATAATTAGATAAAAGAGTATAAATAAACCTTAGTTTGGAATTGGAATTGACATATAAAATTCTAAAATAAAAAAAATAATCAACTTACTATTTTTAACAATTGTTATTTTAGTATGTTTTGCATGCTAGCAGGAACAATTGAAAATATCTCCACATATCTCCTAAGAAATAAATTTGACCTAATAGATGAATTTAAACTCAATTTCATGTTCTATTGTAAAAATTCACTAATTCTAAGAATAATAAAAACTTGAAAAATATTAAAATTTAGTTTTGGACCCTCAGATAGTCACATATGGCCTCTAAAAAGTTTTAAAAACATCACTAAGAAGCTATAAATTCTCAAGGATGAATTAAAATTTTCAATATGGTCATTTTGGCACAAATGATATTTCAAACCAAGTTATGGATCAAAATTTATGGCCTCAAAAAGTTTGTGCTCCACATCATTCTCTTATAGTTGAAAACATCTTAGCTTCTGTGAGTTGCTTTGTTTTATTCTCCTACCATTTATTCTTTTCAATATTCTTCATATACCACTCTAAAGTAGTATGTCTGTTGTAATCCTTCCCATTGTACCTAATACTCATTATAACTTCCTTACCTTGTTTCACTATTTTTAATCTAACACTTGCACTATTTTTTTCTTTCTTCTTCTTTGATACTTGTTGCTACCAATATACTTATTCACCTTCTTACACTTCACCATATTTAAATGAAAATATTATAATACAAAGCATTAAATACTGGAGAAATATCAAAATTATATGGTAAACTCACCTCATAAGCACTATCATTGATTTTATTCACAATTCTACATGGACCGATCTTCTTGTACTTCAACTTGTTGTATGTCCATGTTGGAAATATTCTTTTTCTCAAGTAAACCATCACTGAATCTCATTCTTAAAATATTATTGACCTTCTTCTAGCATTCGTTTCTACTTTATATTTTTTATTACTTTCATGCATATTTTTACTCACTTCTTCCTAAAGCTGTTGCATATCCTCTGTGAATTATTTTGCATCATCACTAACTAATTATGTAATTATTGACTACACCAAAAATAACACACCCATAAGATTTATCTCATAAACCATCTGAAATGTTGATTTTCATTTTGATCTATTCATTGAACTATTAGATTTAAACTCATCCTATGGTAAATCCAAGTCCCATTGCTTGGCCTTCTCTCTAACTATGCATTTCATCAAATTTCCCAAGCTCCCTTTTATAAAATCTGTCTATTCATCTATTTTTGGGTGGTATGCACTACTAAACTGTACCTTAATTCTCTTATTTTTTAATAAAATCCTCCAAAAATGACTTAGAAATTTTGTGACCCTATATCATGTAATGGTTTTTGGAACACCATGCAATCTCACAACATCGTTAAGAGATAGTTCTATAACTCTAATGGCATCATTGGTTTTCTTATATGCAATACAATGAACTATCTTAGAAAACCTATTTATAACAATAAAAATTAAATCATTACCTCTTTTTCTAATTGGTAACGCTAACATAAAGTCTAGACTTGAATCTATATGTAGTCCTCTTGGAATTGGTACTGGCATGTACAACCATGTATTATGCACATTTCCTTTACCTATATAATATATCCTTCACCTTGAAACATATCTTGTAACATATTTCTTCATCTTTAACAAATAATACTTTTCCTCTACTAAAGTAATTGTCTTTGTCTTACCAAAATGTCAAACCAAATAACCACCATGAAATTCTCCAATAATATTATCCCTTAGAGACCAAAATAGATTAAATAATTATTTCCCCTTGAAAAGATAACCATCTTCTATAAGGTACTCATCATAAATATTACTTGTCTCACCTGTTAGTGAATTCCTACATTGTTCAACTATCTTTCTGAAACCTAGATCAATATCATATATTTTATAGCCTTAAATCTAACTACTTCACTCACCATAGTAGTTAACAACCCAACTCACCTAATCAAAGCATCAACTCCTTAATTTTTCATTCTTTATTTATTCTTTAAAATAAAATAATATCCCTATAATAAATACACCACCTTTGTATGTCTACTATTTAACTTCTTTTGAGCGTTCACATAATTTAAAGCTTCATCATCTATAAATATGGAAAAATTATTAGGCACCAGGTAATTCCTTCAATGTCTTAATGTTTGTTCTATGGAAGAAAATTCAATTCATATGTAGAATACTTCTTTCTTAGCTCATTCAATTTCTTATTAAATTATGCTATTGAATTTATTTCTTGACTCAATACAACACCAATTCCCACATGCAAAGCATCAAAATCTAATTCAAACAATTTTTAAAAATATGGTAATGCTAATATAAGTTTTTCTATAATTATCTTATTAAAAATCTCAAATATTTATTATTTGTTCTTGTCCACACAAATTCTTTTCCATTAATGCAATATGTTATTGGTGCAATAATACTACTAAAATTTATAATGTTTTTTTAAATTAAAAGTTGTTAAACCATGAAAACTTCTTACCTCTGTAATGATCTTTAGAATATGACACTCAACAATTTCCTTTATGTTTTATTAATCTATTCTTACACTATCTATTGATATTATAAATCCCAAAAAATATGAAACTATTCTGCATAAAGATATAATTATTCAAATTTACATGGAGCTTATCATTTGTTAATATTTCTAATACCACTCTCAAATAACATAAATGATCTTATTTAGTCTTAATTAATATCAAAATATCATCAAAATAAACCACCACAAACTCACCAATATAATATTGTAGCACTATGTTTATCACCCTCATAAATATGCTAGATACATTAGATAATCTAAATAACATCACCCTCCACTCATATAATCCATCCATAGTCTTGAACATTATTTTCCATTCATCTCCTTCACAGGTTTGAATCTTACAATATCCACTCTTTAGATCAATCTTGGTGAAGTATTTTACTCCTACAAACACATCCATCATATCATCTAAATGAGGTATATGAGATCTATACTTGACAGTAATTTTACTTAATACTCTAGACTATCCACACACATATTCCACCCTCTATCTTTATTTTGAGTTAGCAATTTTGGTGTTACACATGGATTCATACTACCCATTACTAGACCTTTTCTCACTAATTTAGTAACCTATTTATTTAATTATATATGTTCTATTGGATTCATCCTATAAACTATTTGATTAGGTAGAGATGATCCTAGAATCAAATCAATATGATGTTGAATTATCTCTATGGTGGTAAACCATTCGATAACTAATCAGGGATAAAATCTACATATTCTTTCAACACTGATTCAACTTTTATTGGTATCTACACCACTTCTATGACTTCTTTATTTATTACTAATTCATAACATTAACTTATCATCTTCATGTATTTTATAAATTCTTTTGTGGATAACATTATTTTTGCTTGACCTTCTTATTTAAGAGGTAACAAAGCTAACTTTGTACCACCTTTCTAAAAATTATATGTGCTCTTCATGCCAATCCCGAATTGTTTTTTTGTTAAATTACCAAGGCCTTCCCAATAACACGTGGCATGCATCCATTGGTATAACATCACACCATATTATATCCTTGAATGTTTTTCCAATATAAAACTTGATTAATCACCCTTAATCTATTGTAACTTCATTTCCTTTCATAAACCATGAAATTTGTTAAGGATTAGGATGTTTTTCACATTGTAAACCTAGTTTCTCAATCATGTCCTTAAAAACTATATTCTTATAACTACAACCATTTATAACTACCTTGTATATCTTACCTCATGAAGTGCACCTTTTTTGATAAATATTTATTCGCATCCATGCATCACCACCTTATTTATTATGAACCTATTCTTTCCTCAGAGCAATCATTATTCTCTTTATCATGAGATTTTCTCCAAAATGTACTATTGTAACTTCAATATTTTATTCTTATGTCTCATCTTCAACTAAATTTAGTCTTAGGTGATCTTTTTGTCTCATTTCTTGATCTTAGTTGTGTGGACACTCAAACACTCTATGCTATTATTTTCCACATTTGTAACAAATGTACGACTAGTGTTGATTTAGAAACCATCCTATACTACCACCATAGCCTCATCCTCTCTAAAATCATCTTCTTCTTTACTAGTATTGAAACCTTTGTCTGTTATGTTCTTAAATTTATTCACCACATGATGATTTCCCTCTACTAGTATTAAACCCACCTCTATTGGTGTTGAATCTACCTCATCTCATTATTAGAGGGGATTGTCCTCTTATTGGCCTAATACTTGACGATGTTATAAAATTATGTCTATTTTTTTTTCTTCTTCCTTAAAATTTAATCAATAATCCTCCTCTATGTAAAGTATTCTATGCATGCTCAGTTTATATTTAATAGAAAACTTCAAACCAACTACATACCATATAACCATAAGTTCTTCTATTTTGTCATGATCCACTCATATGGAAAACTTGTAAAACTCATATGTATATTCCTATATACTGTGATCCTTTTGCCTTAAATTTTGGAATCTTCTAAATAGAGTTTTTTCATAATCCACAAGAATATATTTATATATTAGCTTCCTCTATATCTTTTTCCATGAATTATTCTTATCTTTACATTTTTTTTGTGTCTCTTTTTTTAGGTGATCTCACCAAATCATTGCATGACCCTTAGGTTCAATGCATGCAAACATTACTTTCTTATCTTATCAAATATTTTTAAAATTAAAAAATGTCTCCATATTATTCATCTAATATATCAACTCCTCTGGTTTTAAACTTCTTACATAATGTAGAATGTCAAATTTAATTCAATCATTCCTTTCTTTTAAAACCCTAACCATCTTCTCTTCCATTCATGATGATTATTCTTGTTTTTCCTCTTCTTATTTAATTTCATATTGATGATCTATTTACTTCTAAATACATGTGTTGATTTAGAAGCTATCCTCTAGTTTCATGATAGCATCATCTTATTTTAAATCTTCTTCTTATTTGTTGGTATTTAAACTCTTGTTTATTATCTTCTCACCTTTTTTTACCACATTATTATTCTCTTCTAGTGGTATTAAACTCATCTCAATTGGTATTGAATCCACTTCATCTCATGATTGGAGGGGATTTTCCTATTCTTACCCCAATATCAGATGATCTTATAAAATTCTATTTATTTTGTTTTCATTCTACCTTCAAAACTAGTTGATAATCCTCCTCCATGAAAAGTATTCTATGCATGCTCAATTCATTTTTAATTTAAAAATTTAAACCATTTACATACATTCCAGCCATTTATTATTCTATTTCATCATGATCCATTCATATGGAAAGCTTGAAAAACTCATCTATATACTACTACATATTGTGATCCTTTTACCTTAAATTCTACAATGTTCTGAATAGGCTTTGTATATAATCCACAAGAAGAAATTTCTTCCTTATTTTCCTTTCCATCTTTTTCCATGAATTTATCTTCTTTTTACCTTTTTTATATCTTTGTTTCTATACGTGATCTCACCAAAACATTTCATGAACCTTCAATTTCATGCATGTAAATTTTAATTTATTATCTTCTCTTAGAGTATTCCATTCAAAAAATTTCATTGAGCTATTCATCCATTCTTTCAACTTGTATGGTTTTAAACATCGTCCATAATCTATAACGTCAACATTGATTACTTTGTTCCTTCCCTCTAAATACCTAACCATCCTATCTTACATTGATGGTAGTTATTCATATTGTTCCTCCTATTGCTAAATTTCATCTTCATGATCTATTTTGTACTCTGCATCATCTTCTACTCTCCTTTGTATTTGGTTTGTGATAATTTTAGTTAATTTTTCTCCTTGTCTTTATCACTATTAAATATTCATATTCATTTCATAAATTCATATTCATCCTCTCATAATCTCTTGCACCTCTAATAATCAAACTTGTTCTTATACCAAATAATCAACTTGAATATTATTAAGGTAAAAAACACCAATAGACATAGTACAATGAACATCTAAACTAGTATACTATATTGATTTGTATATTTGATGAATGAAATAATTTTATAAAAGAGCATAAATAATCATAAACTCATAATCAGAGTTGACATGCAAAATTTAAGAAATTAAAAAAAATAGACCTACTATTTTTAGCAGCTACTATTTTTAGTAAATTTTGCATTCAAGTGCAAACATTTATAAAAATCTCCACATCTCTATTAAACATTAAAATTAAACTAACATATGAATTTTAATTGAATTTAATGTTTGGTTATAAATATATGCTAATTTTTAAAATAGGGAAAGAAATAAATAAATATTAAAATTCAATTTCAGACCCTTAGATGGTCACCTATAGTCTTTAAAAAGTTATGAAAACATCTATAAGTTGATAAATCAACCTAGCGTTGAATTTAAATTTTCAAGATGATAATATTTATGCAGATGAGATTGCAAACAAAGTTATGGATCCAAAGTTATTGCCTTGAAAGTTTAGGCTCTACATTAAGGATGTGATGGATATCATAAAAATATACAACATCTCCTAAAAAAAATCATTTATTAATGAAAGATAATCATAAAACTCCAAATTAGAGGACATACAAAAGAAGTGTATATATTCTATCTTTATGCTATGAATTGTATTAATGTAAGCATTCAATGGATGATGGACGCCCTTTTTAATCTTATGGGAAGAAAACTGCAAGCTATGCAATGCTAGGTTATTTTGACATGCTAATGAGACATGTTTTAGATGTATGGTGATCATGTCATTAGAATTTTGTAGATTATTTTGGGTGTCTATTCTCTTTTTTGAAATTTGGGAACTTTTAGTTTTTTGGTTTTCTGTGTTATTTAATAGGTTTTAATTTTGTATACATATTTTTAAAAATAAAATGGAGGGGGACCCCAAAAGTAAAAATTAACTATAAAAAATTAGAAAATAACCTATATATAATGTTTTTTTCAGCCATTGCACATAACCTTTCACAACCATTACCAAGTATATTCTTTAGACAATACCCAAAAGGTTTATAATAACTGCCTAGAATCTTCTACAACAACTACACAAAAATTCCATGGACACGATCTAGATTCTTTTTAAATTATGAGTGTAAACACACTTAGCCAAAAAGTGATCAAGATGTCACATCAAGAGATCACCTACCCTATCTTTAAAAATAAATTTTTTAAGGTCATTTGAAAGAGTTGTCCAAAGGCCTTCAAAGCTTCCATCTGTAATATGTCTAACATAGTTTTCCTTCCTCACTTATTATTTATTTTAGAGGAATTAGAAACTAATGGTATTTTATAAATCACTATAGGGCTAATGTTATTAGGAGTAACTTGAGCTAAAGGGTTCCCTTCTTCTAGATATAAAGTAAAGTCATCCTCTACATTAGAGGAGATTTAGGTAAATTTTAAAGTAAGCACATATTGCCTACAATTTTAGGAATAGAGAAAACCCTCCTATTCTATAGAGCTTATTGCCATATTGTAAACATACTTCATGAAAGAATAAATATGAAAATTTTAATAATAAATCAACTAGAATTTTTGTATAGAAGATGGATCCATTACTACAACATATACAACCTTTACTATGAAACATGGATATCTTGTAATAGTTCCTTCAACTTTTACTCTAAAATCATAATACATTGTTTGAGAACATATAACATTTTTTTATATAAGTTGAATTATTTGTTTCATAAACTGGATCCTTCATTACAAACCTTGTAAGCTTTGTTGTAAAAGCTAGATGAATTTCACTTAACATAGAGACAAATTTTAGTTTCGGCTCCAAAACTCCTTCTTATAATAACTCATAAGGGGATCTAACAAACTCATTAATTGCATCAAATTTAACCATTTGATGATGATAATATGCCCCTTTCCTCCAAGTGGCATGCCTACCCATTTTATGCTTATTTTATACTAATTAAACCCTTTTTTCCCATGAAGACATTGTCATATGTCCTATGACAAAACATGATCTAAATTTGAATGCTAATAGTTCATATACCAGCTATTGTTTCTATGTAATAGTTCTAATCTTGATCAAAATATCTAATAAAATGCCATCAAAGATACATTTGAACATATATCTTTTTAAAAATATGTTGGGAATGAAGCTCTGCCTACTAAGGAATAAAGATGCACCTTCCCAAGATTTTTCAATTTACTTAACGAATGCGAACATCTAGTATTGTAGAGGAAATATAGGCATCCTAACCTAGAAAAGAGTCACCAAGAAAGTATCAGTTAAAAGATTAAAATATATAAACCAAGGTTTCATGTAAATATTATTTAAACTGAATAACAAATGCCCTAAATGTAAAATATTGTCTTTTTCCTCCTTAAAACCACATATCACAATAAAAAAATCCTTTAATACATTCATAAATTAAGAGTTATTCAAAAGAAAAAGAAGAATATTAAAAAATTAGATGTTGTGATATCTAAGAATTTTGATTAACTAGATAAGCCCAAAACGTATGGAATCTATAAATAATCCCAATATTTGTAAATTATTTGTTTTCCTCCATCACCTTTTTAAACAAAACCTCATACATCTTAAATAGAAGGGGTCATTTCAGATGCCAAGATGAAGGGAATAGAATAAGGGAACTATCGCTTGAACTACCTTCTCATGAAAGGTTTTCCCACCCACCAAATATGCATCAATTTATTAAAATATAGGGTTGACAACATTTTGTAAAAAATTATAGTACCATTGTCCATGGTTTTCGTAAACAATTTTTTTTTTTAAATTAGAAAGTAATTTATTCCACCTCAATTTGGCATTAGCTCTAAAGGTTTTAGGACCAAACACAGCTTTTTCCAAATGGATTAACAGGAATCTTGGAAGACAAGCAAATTTAATAAGTAAATCACATCACATTAGGATCCCATTTTTTTCTTCCATGAGAAACAACAAAAGTCTGGGATAAAGTAGGTCCACATAAAATTATGAGCATAAAAATTTAAAAATGATGTAGAATATCTTTCCAAGATTGAGCATAATTAGTGAAAGAGTCAAATGACTCATATATGTGTGATGCAACAATGGAATAAGATCTTTGCAAAGGACTCTGATCCAAAGATTCCCTTCTCAAAGTTTCTAAAATTAGATATCAATAAAGCATGAGAGTTTATATATGTTGGAGATGTCTCTAGAGAAATTGGAGAAATGATGGAATTATGAAGGCTATAGAAGTGAAGCACTTGAAATAACATGCTTTCCATGAGCATAAATAACACAAGGATTAAAAATTTATATGCATCTTCATGTTGGAAGAGAGAAAGTCATTCCTATGGATCAATTATTATTAAATAGTCAATTGGAAATATTAGTAAACATAAATCTTGATATATGTAAATATTATATACAATTCAAAATTAAATTATATATATATAAAATTTATCAATAAAAAAATAAATATGCATAAAGTTAAATATATAAAATCTAACTATAGATATTTATTTAATTTAATAAATATAAAAATATTACGATGTCTTTTCATATTCATACATATCACCTCAGTGTAATCATATTGAAAAAATTAGTAAAAAATAAGAGGAAAGTGTTTTATAAAAACTATGTTGATTTGATTAATTCATCGATGTTTTAATCAAAATTTTCAATCCATCATCAGAGCAACTTAAATATACATAACTTAACTAGATCGCTTCATGATGTTACTTTAATTTGATATAAATCAAAATCAAACACATTGTAAAAAAAATCTCTAAAAATGCAAAGAAAATATAACTAGCAGTTGCCCCAAGGGTACAAGTTACTCCAGGAGTATTTTTTTATTTATTTAAGGGATATTGGAGTCTATGTGGAAAGATTTGGGATGGGTTCCTCAAGGAGCTATACACATGCATGATTATTATTAGGTGCAACCATTATCAAGTTTGACATAGTGATCGCATATTGTTGGCAATTTTTCAAGCATGTTTTCAATATCAAAAATGAACTGCACATTTTTTTAAATTTATTATAATTATTATTTCCAATATATTTAAAATAACGTACAATTTACATATTTAATCTTATATAGATATAGATGTAGATATAGATATAGATGTAGATGTAGATATAGATATAGATATAGATGTAGATATAGATATAGATATAGATATAGATATAGATATAGATATAGATATAGATATAGATATAGATATAGATATAGATATAGATATAGATATAGATGTAGATGTAGATGTAGATGTAGATGTAGATGTAGATATGTTGAGAATAGACTAATAACATTTTTATTAATATACATGTCAAATGGTTTTAGATATTGCAATATAAGATAAGAAGTTAAAATTTTCAAATTAACATCTCATTCGACATCACCCTCATCAAATGTAAAATAATGTTTAATTAGGGAATGTATGACTAATGATATAAACCAATGAGTTAAACCCCATGTTTATTATTATTATTATTATTTAGTTAAATAAATTTTTTAATTAAGTATACTTTACTATATTTGTTCATATATTATAAGTTAATTAACTAACCAATATAATCTTATTAATTGGACCATGTGCCTAATTTCACATGTTTTACATTCAATGATCAAAGCCATGATATAATCAATGAGCTCGTTCATTTTATATATTATTTGTAGATTATAAAAATATATATTAAGTTTATATTTAAATTTATGACAACTCATATTAAGAAAAAAATTATAATTATAATTATAATTATATATATATATATATCTATATATATATATATGTGTGTGTATATATATATGTGTATATATATATATATATATATATATGTATATATATATATATATGTATATATATATATATATATATATGTATATATATATGTATATATATATATATATATATGTATATATATATATGTCTATATATATATATATATATATATATATATATATGTATATATGTGTGTGTGTGTGTGTATATATAACATATTAAATTATTTCAATCAATTAAATGTATTAATTAAGTCATTTCATTTTTAAGTATTATATATTGATATATTTATATATATTCTAAAGAATTTCAATAAGTAGTATGTGTAGTAGTGATATCAGTTTCAGTTTCAAGTTTATTTTCAATTTTTATGATTATTATCCATTTTATATTGTTAGCGAGACAACGATAAATATTAAGTTATTATTTATCGGTATTATATAATACTGATTCCTTCCTCGACGCTTTTCAGTTATCTATCTTTAGTTGACTATTTTGTATATATTGCTTCTATTTATGAATAAAATGTGTTAAGTTAATTTTATATCTTCTTTGATCTGACAACATCTATTTCTAGTTTTCAATAAATTTTAATCATTTTAAGAGATTTATTACTTGCCTTTTTTTCTCAATGTTGTTTATGTTAATGTATTATTTTGTATTATATCAAATCTACTCTATAGAGTTGTCATCACTACTGCAATAGCTGATGAGGAACTCATGATCAAAATATCATCAACATAAAGGATTAGTCTTAGTAAAGAATCATCCTACTATAAAAAGTATTCATTGGGGTCTGAATGACACCTTGTGAAACCTAAAATAAGGAGGAAGGAATCCATCTTGGTGTACCAAGACTGAGGGGTTTGTTTGAGGCCATACATGGATTTCTTAAGTCTACAAACAAAGGATGAATCTTGAACAAAACTAAGTAGTTTTTGTAATATAGATATTCTCCTTAATGTCTCCATGAATAAAGGCACTCTTCACATATAAATAGTGCACATCCCAACCATGTGTTGTAGCTATAACTAATGTGAGTTGGATTGAAGTCATCTCTATAATAGGTGCAAAGGTCTTTGAGTAGTCAGTGTCAGCTGCCTATGAGAAACCCTTAGCAACCAATCACACCTTATACTTATTGACCGACCCATTTGATGCAAACTTGGTCTAATATATCCACTTGCATCAAACCATCTTCATTACCTTATGAAGTGAATTCAAATCCTAAATGTGATTTTTGATCAATGAAGACTATTCTTCCTGCATAGCACTATCCCACTCAAGTATGCATGAAGCCTCTTAGAATGTCTATGAAATTGAAACTGAAGAAATTAAATCATGTGAACCACTTTTATACTCTAACAAAGTACATGTATCATCTACTGTATCCCCTACCTATGTTCCTATACTCTAAAGTGTTTTCCTTACCTAAAGTGGTATGGATGTGGGTGATTCAAGTAATAACTCGTCATCCTATGAAACATTAATAGAGGTGTATGTAAAATACCCCCCATCACTACCTTCATTTTAAAAACTAGGAAAAGAATAAGACCTTAGATTAGGGATCTACTCTAGATGATCTATGTCAAAAGAAGAATCATCAAGTTTAAGTGAATCTGATAAAATAGAAGAAGTGTCAAGTATTGATTCTTTGGGACTCTCTTGAAAGTTAATAATTCCCTTTATGAACAACTCATGTATGGTTGGATGTAGAAGGCATGACCCATTGACACCATCTAGATACCCTATAAAGATATAAGGATTGGACCAAGGTTCCATAGCTTTGTGTATACTCATTGGTATACATGCCATAAATGGAGATTGAAAAATCCTAAGGTGCTCAAAATTAGGTTTCCTTCCATGCCAAACTTTAAAGGGTTTTATGCCTTTCAAAGCTTTGTGAGGAACCTTGTTCTGAATATAACAAGCACAATTAATTGCTTTAACCCAATACTAAGGTGTCAAGGACTTAGAGTGAATCATATAGCTAGACTTGTCTTTCAAAGACCTATTTTTACATTCTATAACTCTGTTATATGAAGGACCGTAAGTAACTATTGGTTACAAATCAATCCCCGCTGTGGTGCAAAACTGATAAAATCTGTTGCTGACAAATTCACCTCCATTGTTAGTTCAAAGAACCTTGAAAATTTTCTTAGATTGTTTATCAACATGTGCCTTGAACTCTTGAAAATATTCAAACACTTCAAACTTTTACTTAATAAAGTAGACGCATGAATTTCTCAATAAATAATTAATGAAAGTGAGAATGTACTTAGACCTTGCAAAAAGATAAATTGGAAATATGCTTAGATACATCACTATGTACTAACTCCAATGCTTGTGAAACCATCCAAGAATTTCCTTTGTCAAATTTTACTTAGATGCTTTCCAAGAGAGCACCCCCCATAGCGTCAATTAGAGAATTAGACTACAGGTAAGTTTATAACCATGTGATTTTTACTATGTTGTTCAAGGAATCAGTAATTAAGGTAGCCAAAGTACTTATGCCATAATATTATAGCTTCATATGAATGAGTCAAAAAAAATTTCAATGAAGAATTAGGTGGAAAATGCTAGAAAGTGTATAACATGGCTTGATGATCTTCACTACCCACTACCGCTAGATTATCACTATGCAACTCCCTAATGATAACTAAATATGATATAAATTCAAATCTCATTCCTTTGTTGATATGACTGATTGATACACTAATAGGAGATTGATTGAAATATAAGGGACACTTATAACATTATTGAATGTTCCTCCTTCCATTTCAAAAAACCCTCTCCCTACAAATAGTATTGAAGTGTCATCACCCATACTGATATAAGACATGTTAAGAAGCTCTAATGTAAAAAACTCAACTAGTGAAGAGCTGATATCATGAGAAGCACCTGAGTCAATGACCCATGAAGATGTTGAAGCTACAACTACTACAAGATCCTTGACCTTTTCTTTCTCTTTCTCTTTCCCCTTGCCCTTTGCCTTAGTAGAATCTTGGGTGGATGAATTTTGCCTGATGGACTCAAGAACACATTTATTGTTCTTGTCTAGGAGATGAGTTACGTGATATATTTGCTTTTTCATACACTTCCTTTCATCATGTCCATTTTTCTTATAAACACTTAAACATTCTCTTTCTCAGGGTTTAATCTTGGTTTTGGTAGAGGTTGATTCTTTCTTATTCTCTTGATCCTTATTATTCTTAATCTTATATTTGTTTAAAGCCTTTTATTTTTCAATCCCAAAAATTAGGGCTTAAGTTTTTTTGGACGTCGATGTGACCATATGGGTCAACCTGTATTTCTCCTTAGTTAAGTTGGTAATGAAAGCATTTAAAGAGGACATTTTCTATTTAGTGTCCAAAGCACTTTTAGTGGCATGAAAAGTAGAGACAAATATTGAATAGTCAAGACCTAGTTTAAAGAGTATATAAATAACAAGTTAGTCATCTTCTTTCTTTATCACACATTCTTTCAAATGTAATCTCAAGGAGTTGAACTTAGTGAAGAAATCCTAGTGGGTATCAAATTTACAAGGACTTAAGATAATGAGTTTAATCGTAAGCTCATGACCACTCATCATATTTTGTTCCCCAAAAAGTTTAGCTTGCATGGTCCATACATCATGAGGTGATTTGATAGGTTCTAAGGGAAATAAGAAATTAGGTTTAACTCCAGGAACATGCCATTATTGACTATAGAAAGACATAATAGCCTATAGGCTTCATCACTATGATTATATCACTTAAATCTCTCTACATCTATGATAGGTTTAGTTTCATCACCCGTGATTATCCCATACAAACCCTTGCTCCTTAAAATGATTGCCATCTTGATTTTACATTCATGATAATTAAAAAGAGTTAGTGGATTGATTGAACTTGAATACATCAGTACAAAAATGAGTTGTAGTAGTAGTGCAAGTTGAAGTTGGTATAGAAAGAAAATCGTAAGCATAATGAAAAGAGTGACCCAAAAGAATATTGCAAATACATGCTCAAAATATGTTGGACTTAGCTGATAGTGTGTCTTGAGAAATCAATGCAAAGAATCAAAAGGTTAGATTTTGCAAATAAAAGAGGGAATTGGACTCAATCGATAATGCATCCAAAAAGGCAAGTATAATATGAGCAAGTGAAAAAAATGAAAAACACTTTCTTTTTAAATATTTCACACACTATACTATTATATAAAAAATAATAAAAAATCTCCACTAAAAATATTAAACTCAACCAATCCTCTTATGCATTACTTGTGTATTAAAATAAAAGTAGCATATTTTCCACTATTTTAAATTAAGCTATTAAAAAATGAATTTTACATGCTAAATACATTAGGGTACACTTGAATATACTTAGCTTGTTTTCAAAGAAACTTTCAATCCTTTAAAATAATAGAAGTCTTTTGTGATGCTTCTTGACTAACTAACACACAATGGGATGGTAGTTTTTACTGATCAAATTTGAGAGTAGTCTCTATAGGTGAAAATGTTGTAGCCATGTCTTGTCTAAAATAAATGTTAAACAAGGGTCGAGCATACAAAACTAGTTGATGCTAAACAAAGGTCAATAATTTACAGAGGAGATGAGGATGTATGGAGGCACACAATTTTTTTTAGAAAAATGCACCAAGGCATGCAAAACACACTGTCACAAAGAAACCATAGTGATTATTGTAATGGTTGCAAATGAACTAGTTATGCAAAAAGGATGACTCCACCAAAAATGGAAAAACTCCCATAAATGGATTGTGAAAACTAGTGTTTATTTGCAAATTAAAAATATCAATATTTCAAATAAAAACTAAAAGTATTATAAAAATAGATAACTGAATACCAAAGTGGTTCTAATATCATATAAGAGTTGACACCAAGAGCTCTGGATCAAGTAAATGCATAGTTTTGTGATAGGCATAAGTCAAGCATGTAAAAAACATAATAGATGCAAGAAAATGAAATCACATACATGCTAATATTGTATAAACAAGATAAGAACAAAACCAATCTTTCATTTAACAATAGCTCACCAAGAGAGATGAATAAATAGGAATGCATGAGTAACTCCTCCTGAGAAAGGCATTTTGAGAGCCAATAGTATAAGAGTAACTCTCATAACTTAAATAGTCATTCAAGGGAGTTACTTCCTATTCGTCTAGGCAAAATGTAACTCCAAGTACACCTAAATAATATTATCCATGAAAGTAATAAAAATACAAGTGTAAATATTCTATAATAAATAAATATGAAAAAAAAAACCCTAGTCTAAAAGGGATATTTTTGATATGGTATACAAAAGTATATTTATATGGATTATATGTGCTAGTAGATATGAATGCAAGTTGGTGAAGTTGATCTTCTTACTAGATATGCTAGATTACACATAGTTAGGTGACACAATCCAACACTCCTCCTTAATCTAGACTACCAAAAATATATGTAACTCCTATGCATTATTTTTCATATAATCAAAAATATTCTTTTATAATGGCTTTGTAAAAATATCGATAAATTAATCTTGAGTTCTACAAAATTCAAGAATGATCTCACCATTATTGATAATATATCGAATGAAGTCATATATTATGTCTATGTGTTTGTTTCTCTTATGATACACATGATTCTTGGAGATCATTAGAACTGAATTATTATCACAATAAATCTTGGTTGCTTTTTCTTGACGATGCCCTAAGCCCGATAAAACTCTTCTCATCTAAATTCCCTGACATACCACTGATGAAACTACTATATATTCTTCTTCTATAGATGAAAGGGTGATAATAAACTATTTATTTGATGCAAATCAAACTACATTTGATTTGATATGAAACATATAACTAGATGTGTTCTTCTTATCGTCAATGTTTCTTGCACAATCACTATATATGTAGCTAGTCAATTTGAAATCTTATAGTGGTGAATACAAGATACCATAAGATCTTATAGTAGAAATGTATCTTAATATTATTTTATTTATCTTCCAATGCAATTCCTTTAGTTTCTCCATAAACCTTAAAATAAGGTTAACTTCATTCACAATATCATGTCTTGTGGTTGTTATATGCATTAGGCTACCAAAAAGTTTCTTATACAAGGTTGGATCAACATTGAATCCTTTATCTTTTATGTTTGTATTTAATCTCATAGCTATTGGGGTTTGTGCAAAAATTGTTTTAGAATATTGATCCTTTTCAACAATTTATTTAAATATTTTGATTAAAATCTAAAAATGCCTTGGTTGGATTGAATGACTTCTATGCCAATGAAGTACATCATCAATCCCAAGTCTATCAATTTAAATTTTGTTTTCATTGTTGTCTTGAACGAAATGGTTGAAATATTTCATTTTTGTAATAGTTTCTTATTGTTATGAGTAGTAATTAATAACACCATTATAACATTATTTATTTTTTGCACTTGTGTAAAAGTCTCATTGTAGTCAACTCTAGCCTATTGAGATAAGCCCCTTGATACTGCCTTGATTCTTATTTCTCCACATTCCCTTTAGCATTGAATTTGGTCCTATAGACACATTTCACTCCTATAAAATCCTTTCCTTTTCAAAGGTTGACTAGATCCCATGTTTGATTCTTTTCAATTGAATTGATCTTTCCATACATCGTGTTAATCCAAATTTAATATTGGACAACATATTCAAAGTGTACAAGATAAACTTATGATAATAATGTAAAAAAATAATGGAAACATGTATCTTCAGCTGATTGAGATTCATCAAATATTTCCCTTAGGCTTCTTGTATTCATTGAAGAATGTTTTAAGCATAATCTTAAATATTGTATAGAGGGAATTGATGAATCATCGTTTTAAGCACTTTCCGGTGTAGTTGTGCTTATTGTTGAAAGTGATTTAGACATTGACGTTGGATTGCACATTATGTTAAAATCTGCCATTGGGCTTCACACATGTGGAGTTGGAGGAATATATTGAGCATGAATTTCTTCTATCCCATTCTCATGACATATACCAGCACCAATAGTAGTTATATTGTCAATACTTCCATCTCATGCTTCTTATTCAATTAACTCTACATATATGTTGATGATAAATTTCTTCTTGATGGGATTGTATAATTTATAGGCTTTGAACTACTCGTTATAGCCTAAAAATATGCACTTTTCTCCAATGTCATTCTCATTTTCTTTCTCAACTTTCTTTCCACAAGTGCATAAGGCACATAACTAGAAAATGCATAGATGAGAAAAACTATGCTTCTTTCCACTCACTGCTTCTTAAGGAAGTTTGTTATTTACACTCTTCATTGGGAATCTATTCAGAAGATAGACTATGCATGAGATAGCTTCTACCCAATACTCATTTGATAGATACTTGGCCTTCAACATGCTTTGGACCATCTCGATGATTATTCTAATTTTTGTTTCATCTACAATGTTATGTTGAAGTCTATACCTTATTGTTCACTACTTCTTGATTCCATTACCTTTGTAGAAATTCATGAACTCAATATATATGCACTCCCCTCCTCAATCAGATCATAACACTTTGATATAATGGTTTATTTACTTCTCAAATTTGGCCTTGAATACCTCGTATACATTAATTATGTTAGACTTATGATTTAGGAAGTAAACCCATGTCTTTTTATTGTAGTTGTCAATGAAAGTTAGAATATACAAATTTCTATCAATTGAGGTAGATATCATTTGTCTATAGAGATCTATGTGCACAATCTCTAGAGGCATTCTTGTGCAATAAGTCTTTCCTATAGGAAAATATTTTCTATCCTATTTTCCAAGTATGTAGTTCTCACATTCTACATTAGGCTACTAAATCAATGGAAAACCATTCACCATAATCTTTTGATGCATTATCTTCAAAACATTGAATTAAAAAGGACCAAATCTTAAATGCCATAACCGTGATGGATTCATGAATGAAGTCTTGACATTTATTTCAATAGGTGCTTGAGTCTACAAGCTATGAAATCCATATATAGGGGTGGTAAAATGTGAATCTTCAAAGGAAAAACTATGTTCCTTGTAGAGGAAACTTTTGTAATATGTCTAGTGCTTGGTAGTTTATCCCTGATGACATATTTTTCATTCTCAAAGTATACTCTTTAACCTTTCTGCACTAAATGGCATATGGTCAATAGGTTATGTAGTAAATTAGAAACACAGTAGACATCATGGGTATAATTCTTCTCCCCTTGTTTAATTTTTATGAGAATTATCCTTTTCCCATAATTAAAATCCTATTACTAAGCATATATTCTAGTTTGGTACCTTCTGATGAAGAACACTGTGAGAAACAAAAGCTTTAAAGTAGCGCTTGGTTCTTGGAAAAGGGTTTGTGAAAATTCAAGAAACCACCAAAGCATATAAAATAGTTGAGAGCTCCTGTCACCTCCAGGTTCATGGTCAACCTACATTAAAAAAACCATATGGGTTTGTGGTAATCCAATAAATTACTGAAGGTGTCCAGCAGAGAGATGTACTCCTATCACTTCTAGGTTAGTTGTCATCTTGCAAGGAAACACCAACGTGGCACCAAGACCATGAAGCAACATAGATGGCATGCCACTTCAAAGGTGAGCAAGCTACATGGAGAGTGTGAAACCTTTTTTTAGTGTTTAAATTAAGCATGGTGGGAGGCGGGGTTGACTATTAGGAATATGATGTTTGTAAAAATAATGTAATAAGGGGAGAATGTTGGCAAAACAATGATAAATATTACATTATCATTTATTGGTATTAGAAAATATTGATTCCTTGGTGCTTTTCAGTTAGCTATCTTTAGTTGACTACTTTTTATATATGGCTTCTATTTATGAATAAAATGTGTTAAGTTCATTTTATATCCTCTCTGATCTGAAAACATCTATTTCTACTTTTCAATAAATTTTAATCATTTTAAGAGATTTATTACTTGCTTTTTCTTTTCTTATTATTGTTTTTGATAATAATATTATATTGTATTATATATTATCATTAATATAATATTATAGCATAGTATCTATTAATGTAGTATTGATAGTATTATAATATTATAGAAATTATATATTAATATAATATAATTATAATGGTAGATGTGAGGCTTTATTGTTATAACTGGTAGAGTTAATATTATTTATATTATTGTTTAATTTAATCTATTAATAAAATTAAAAACAAAATAAAATTTGGAAATATTTTCAATAATATTTATTTCATATTACATTGTTTTCCATCTTTAATATTATCTTTCACCAATATTTTTTCTATATTTTTAACTTCATATTTGATTGTTTGGCATCCTTAACTTCACCAATATTCATATTCTTTCACACTAATTTCAAATTTTTTAATTCAAACATTTAGTAGTTCCAACTTCCAAACAACTCTCCTAAAATTTATAGCTTTCAATAATATTTGAATACATTTAACTCCATGCTATGTTGTTTCATGCACATTACACAATGTTTTGCTAAAGGTTAGGCTACATTATTTATGTTCACTTCACGTCAATGTACCTGCTTTTGTTTGGAAAAAATAGTCCGTGATAACATTTACACGTGCCATGTGCCTAAAAACGAGTTTGTGTAAATATGTTTTAGGGTATTTGTATTATTACGCCGATAACATTATAGTATCTATTACTAATGTGGCAAATAGTAATGGTTTTACTATGCATGATTTATCTTATGCATTAAGGCTATCCTGCGACATTTGCATTGAGAGGTAGGTTTCAATTAGTTGAAGTTATGTTTTTAATGAAGAACCGTATACAACTGTAACACAGAGGTAATATCTCCTTGACGTTTCCCTGATCTTTTACCAAAATTTTCATTTTGGCTCATTTCTACATAAAAAATGTGAGGTATTGCAATCCCGAGAGAAATAATATCATAAGCAATTATACCAGAAATAAGATTACAACTACTAAATGTAGATGGAGGATGGCTTCACTTGAGACCGTAGACTGCATGAAGGTTGTGAAGAAACATGCTTCTCGCAAATCAAGAAAATAATTTTTTTTCTTTTTTCTTTATTCATTGAAAGTAACCATCTTTGATTTGTTGTTGAGTTGTTAATGTGGTAATAATTATGAAAAATCCATTATATATAATATATCTTATCAATATGTGTTTTGAGCTTTGTTTTAGAAATTTTTAATATTTTTTATATTTTTTTAATGTTAATGTATTAAAATATACTGGTAAGGTGATAGGCTAACTTTTTGTAAATAAGAGTTTTACAATTCGTACACTCAATGCCAAATTCAATTTTTCCAATTTCATTCCATTTGGGTCTTCACTTTCCAATCATAAAATTCAGCTCGCTGCAGCTAAATACGCACTTGGCCAAATCCCCTCTCAAGCCCCAACAATAACAAAAGTGTCTTGACAGAAAAGTCCAAATCACTGTTAGCATCCTCCTTTTGGTCAGAAATGAAAGCGTCAAGTGACAATCAATCAAGTTGGGAATCTGCATTGTGGGAACAAACTCACCGATTGATTTGATAGGAATAGTTGGCTATGAAAACCGTCGACAAAAACCATTGAGCAAATTGGATATGTTTACTACTTCACACATAGATTTGAAAAAAAGTGGCAGTGTTCAGTTGGATAAAAATTGAATATAAATTTTTATATTTCATGTGAGATGAACCTAAAGGGTTGCCACTGCAATAGAAACACCTCTGATGTAAATATATAACACTCCAATTCATTAAATCCAAATTAATTTAACAATACAAAGATATAAACACATTTAAGCACACTAAATTGAGCGTAACATTTAACTACTCTAAATTTTTTTCAACCTTGTTCAATAATTTCTGCACTATCTAAAACCATTACAAACACTTTATTTTAAACTTAGATATTTATCATCTATGCTTGTTTGAAAAAGAGAATTTATATATTTATTGGTCATATTATTTCAATAATATTTTTTAATATAATTCTTTACCCATTAAATGTCTAATAGCTTTTTTTTTGAAAAAGCTACACAAAAAAAAGTTTTGTATAGAAAAAAAATTATAAATATTAAAAATCGTCATGAATATCTCCCATCCATTTTACATTTCTATATACCTCCTAATTATTATATGTCAGTCAATTATTATAACAAACATAACTACATACTACTCTTCTAGTGAAAACTCACTTGAGTCACTTGGCCAAAATCTTCTAGTTAAACCCTTCTCTAGTGTGAATTCATTCGATTATTTATATTTGTTTTTTCTTTTGGCATTGTTGAAATTTCGACATTGCTGGAGTGGTCAGTATATGACATCTGCTACTCAGATGCCCCTCTTTATTTTTTCCTTTGGCAGTGTTGAAATTTCGACGTTGCCCGAGTGATCAATATATGACATCTGCTACCCAAATGGCCCTCTTTGTTTTTTCCTTTGGCGGTATTGAAATTTTGACGTTGCCCGAGTGGTCAGTATACGACATCTGCTACCCAGATGCCCCTCTTTGTTTTTTCCTTTGGCGGTTGCCCGAGTGGTCAGTATACGACATCTGCTACCCAGATGCCCCTCTTGGTCCCTCATTAATGTTGTTGAATGTATATGATCTGTCACGTGGAAAAATAAAGTCCGTAGGTAAGAGACGATCTGATTTCCAAAGCCAAAAAAATCGGTGCAGATTGTAACCACAGAAGCGGGTGGAACCAGCGACGATCTGATTTTCAAATAGTAGGTAGGTATAGGTTAAATTGACAGAGATGGGTCCATTAGAGCGTTCAGAGAAACTCGAATAATTTTGACTTTTTACACCAGGTTGGTTGTAAATTGCTATTGGGGAAATGCCCCAGTAATGGAATATTTTGGAATGCTTTATTGATAGCAACAAGTCAAAATGTAATTTTAGCGGTGCTCAAATCTGTGTAGAAGTAGATATGGAAAAAGATTTATTTAAAAATGTTTGTTTAGTTTAGATGTATAGTTTTCTTAAATAGAGATTACATTATAGGCAGTTACATTTTAAATATAAAAAATAATTGTCATTTTTCCAACGGGTATAGAAATAAACAAAATATCTCTCAAATACTTCAAAATTACATAACAATATACTTTTATCACAGCCAAAGTTAGAAAAGACCCTCACTAAAGGAATTGTCAATAAAACTCTAAGTAACAAACAAGGCTAAATAGTTCCTAATATATCAAAGAATTTTGAAATTTTAGGAGAAATTTACTATAACTTATTGAAAGGAAGGAAATGCAAGCAAGTTAAGCAATGGAAATTTTCATGAGTGAAGTGCAAAGTGATGTAGGATAATAGAAAATAAGCAAAGAGTCTTTAAAAAGTATAACCAAAGACGTTCAAAGAAATAAACAAACAGTTTTCGAAGTGATAGATGTGGCTTCTTTGGCCTGTTATATTCCTTCTAGTCATGATGCCAAACCTTTAAGAAGAGATTCCTCAAAACAAAATCTTAAACAATATGAACCATTCATATTTTTATCTTTCTATAATGTCTCACTTTTTAGAGCCTTCCAATATTTTTCTACATTGATACTGACTGGTTGAAACAACAACTATGTGTTTGAGTTGATTGTTTGTTTGTAATTGAGAGAGAGAACTCTTGAAGGAAGATTACTGGTATGCCCAAGAGGTGTGGCAAGAGTGTGATCTCTTTATTGTATTTCCTTCTGAACAACCTAGCCTTACACACCTACTGACCTAGATCTTACACACCCAGAAGAACCCTTGTCCTTACCTCACCAAGTCCTTATGATTCTCCCTTGGATAAAACCCTTATCATTCTATAGAACCCTTGATTCTAATTTATCCAAGGAACATACAAGAGCATCCTGTGCAACAATCCCTGCAACATCTACTTCTTCATTTCCTTCATGCTGATCTTCTACCAACCAACATTTTTTCTTTACCTGCTCTTTCTTTCCATAATTTCGTAATTGATCATTCTCGCCATTGAATTCTTCCATTCTTAGCTTACTTTCTTCTGCTATTTCTTTAATCCCACTCAATCAGAAACTCTTGAGAGTGAACTATAATCAAACACTAACTTGCTCCACCACTTGTTAATTGAACCTCACTCTGACAACCTTCACCCTAGCTCCGATAAATCTGCAACCCGGCTCTGATACCACTTGTCAGTGGTATCACCTGGTGAACCTGTCTCTAATACCACTTGTTAGGACCTAAGCTCACAAAGCTCTGACACCAATTTGTCAGGATTAAGAGCACACTTGATTACCTTTGTATAAGCAAATAAACATAGAATTTAACCTTAAGTGAAGAGTAACTAGAAATCAGAAATAACACAAAATATGAGAGACAATACACACTTGTATTAATACTCTTCCAAAAGGAAATACAATAAAGAGATCACACTCTTCCCACACCTCTTGGGCATACCAGTAATCTTTCCTCAAGAGTTCTCTCTCTCAATTACAAACAAACAATCAACTCAAACACAGAGTTGATGTTTCAACCAGTCAGCATCAATATTGCCAGTACCACCGAGTATACACACATAGTCCAAGTATGAGTACACCATGTACTCCAAGTAGATCTCACATGATCTTGCTACCTATTGTGTTGTTGATCTCCTTTGACCTTACTACCCCACAGATCTCCTTTGACCTCACACACACACACACACACACACCCCTGCAGATCAACTGACCTTACTTACTCATGTAGATCTTCTACCTAATCTTGGACACCTATAGATCAACTTGATCTTACATACCATGTAGATCTCTCCCTGATCTTGCACACCTATAGATCAACCTAGTCTTGCACCCCTGTCGACCTAGATCTTACACTCGGAAAGAATCCTTCTGATTCTATAAAACCCTTTTGATTCTCTAGAACCCTTGATTTTACACTTTACAATACAGCCCATGGGTCTCTTAAATAGATCCCAAACCAAACAATAATTAGAAATGCAACTCAAGACTAAAACTAGTCTTTACATACAAACTGGGCATTCAACAAACTAATTATTTGTGTAACTAACATTTATAGAACACACAGGTGACCGACATCGGTCCCTATCTATCTGGAGATGACTGACATTAGCCGATCCCTAACTAATGTTGGCAGCTTCGTAACTGGATATGACTGACGTCGATTGGCATGACCGATGTCGATTACTCTACAACTCAGCAACCTCCTCCATGTTTGCATCCTGGTGAAGCTTTTAGCTCCACAACCTAACAGAACCAATTTGTCAAAGTTGGACATATAAATTCAAAGCATGGGAGACAATCAACCAATGTATGGCACAATTTTCTCTTGCTTGGCTTTCAAGTCATCTCCCTAGGATTTTGTCACATGTGGTAGACAATTATGGCATAATTTTCCTCTTGCTTAGCTTTCAAGTCATGTCTCTTCCCTTCCATTGTAGAATTTATAAATTAGAGCTATCCCCTTTGATTACAATATCTTTTATAAAATAAAACTCGCTCCGCCCCCTCCCCCCTTTTTAAATATTGAACTTATGTTCAATCCTTCCTCTCTCATTGTAGAGTTTTAGCTAATTTTGGTGGTGAAATATCCACCCTAGTTAGTATTGGCCATTCCATACAGGGATAAAATTGGAGCTTCATCACAAGAATACCATTTTTAGTGGTGGAACACCCTGCCTAGCTGGGTAGTTGTAGTAGATAGTAGCATTCTAGCAGTAGACTCAATGTGTTGTGTGCAAAAATTCAGAGTTATTGTTTGTAAGTGTGTTTAAGTTGTATTTCATAGTATGTTGTGCAAGAGTTATGTTTTTGTATGTAGTCAGTCCTTAATCTAAATATATGCCAATTTCCATTTCATGGTGTTTCATTATAGTATCAAGTGTATGTGGTTTCTATGTGTATTTTAGTTTTAAATTCAATTCCATATATGTCTTTCTTTGGGATCTTAAATCCTAAGTGAGTTCCTTAGTCTTTTATTATGTGTTGTCATATTTATGTTTTGATTATAAATCTAAAGTTTGTTGTCTTAGATGATTTATTAGGAGGTGGAATTTATCTATGTAGTTTGGCTATTTGAGAAATAATTATGTGTGAGAGAGAGTTTGTGTTATTAGTTAATATCCTAGTTCAGGATATTACACTATCCTTATGAGTTTTGGAAATCCTTCAAACTCTTCACAAAAAGGAAGTAAAATAAAATAAAGGAAGAAGACATGAGAATCACCCATTATTCAAACAAATAGTGACTTTTTAGAGTTTGGTACTATTATAACAAGCATGCACTACATATTGGTACTAATGCTAATATTATGGCATAGTATCTATTAATGTAGTATTGATATTATCATAATATTATAGAAAGTATATATTAATATAATATAATTATAGTAGTAGATGTGAGGCTATATGATCAAAGTGGATCCATGTACCATTCCATTTTTAAATGTTTTCAAATTTTATTTGAATCATTTGCACATTGTAGAATTCATCGAGAGCATTCTAGCACTTCTTCTAGAATGAAAAATAGAGTCTAGATGCTCAAGATATGTCTAGTTGAAGACATCTTATGATAGGCAAAAAAAGGGTGTCGAAAGTGACGTGGCAATGTTTAAATATGCCAAGTGGAAAAGTAGCCATTTGACACATGGCAAAATAATTTGGTGTAAAAAAATTTTGGTTTGGTATTTTTATTCACATATTATTTGAGAAATTTTCAAATGTTTATCACTTAAAAAATAAGGTGCCAAAGGCCAACTTGCACAAACTGCCACGTCACCACAAATTCAAAGCTATGACCAAACCCAATAGCTGGCACCTAAGTCTCAACATTGGAAAAGGGACCAACTTTTCTATTTTAAGCATTGAAAACTGTCATACCCAACACATGTGAGACAAAGAAATGTCAAAGGCACCCAAGGAGGAAGACTGATAGTTCTCAAGCACCTAGAAAGGAGGCCAATGGTTTTGAACCCTACACCTTTGGTGCAAAAGGATTAGGCTTTGACCAATTGAGCTACAGAGGTCGAAGTACTATAAAAGGGATAAAATTCTACTTGAAAAATAATAAGAAGCCGATTGTGTAAAGAGATTTAAGAAGGTTAGAGTCTTATTATTGCTTTGTATAGCATTGAGCCATTATTTATAGGTCTGAGAGATATATTTATAGGCAAACATAGACCAAAGAAGGTGAATTGAAGATTTGTGTTGATTTTGAAAGTGATTTGTTACACAAAATTAATGAGAATGGTCCTCACTTCGAACAGACCCAGAGACGTAGGCTATTTAAGTCCAACTCCGTTATCAATTTGCTAGTGAATTATTTTAATTTCTCTAATTATTATTTAAATTTTGATCTTCATTTAAATTTTGGTTTTAATTTTTTAATACAAAATTAAACAAAAGATTTGAGAAATTGAAGGATCTCTTAAAATTGAAAAAAGTGTTTTTCGAATGTACTACACTTGTATTTTCAGTTTATAGATCATATTTTTCATATCAAAGTGGTTGTTATTTAACAGTGATTGCTAGTGTATTTTCAAGGCATGCTTCAAGGATGGCCGAAGAAGAGATGGAATCCGAACAAGCTTTCCACTTAGCCTTCATGGATATGAGAAGTATGGTTGAGGAACTCTACCATAACAAACAAAGGAAATCCAAGAAAGAAAAAGAAGGTAATTAAAAAAAATCGAAAGGTAAAGAAACCAAATAACCTTCTTCATTAGATAACGGTAATAAAAATTATGGAATCTCTCCCTTCAGTAAAATTGGATATTAAGTTTGAATTACCAATGTTAATGGCAATGTAAATGCCAAAAAGTTGGATAATTAGGTCAAGCAGATTGAAGTTTATTGCAGGGTCCAAAAGATTGTAGGGGATGAGTCAAATTTTCATTTGGCTACTCTTCATATGGGAGGCATAGGGCTCATTTGGTGGGAGATTAAATTGAAGGAAGCTGAGCTTCAAAAAGGTAACTCAATTTCTACTTGGAATGAATTTATTGAAGAACTCAAAAAGTAATTCTATCCTTTAGGCTATATACAACAAGCCATGATGGATTGGCAAAGTTTTAGACAAGGAAAAGGCCAAAATGTTCAAGATTATACACAAAAATTTAGGAAAAAAGATTTACTTTTGAATGTTTCTCTATACACACAAGAAACACTGCTAAAATATATAGGTGGGCTACATAGTTACTTAAGACATATGATTCTTATGTTAAATCTCACTAATTTAGATGCAGTATGTGTTCAAACCACTCATTTAGAGGCTAGAGGAAAAATAGAATCTTTTCCTAAAAGTAAGCAGTCTAATGTTAAACAATCCAAATGAAAAGTTTATCAGGAAAGGGTAAACATAAATCCACTTTTACTGTTAAAAAAGAAGGAAAACCATTTTGTAATCATTGCAAGAAAAATCATGATGAGTCTAAGTGTTAGAAACTACATCTTGAGTTAAGGCCTAAGAGGTTTCCAAAGAAAGAAAAGAAGGTTAATGCTATGATTCAGGACTTAGGTTCAAATTCAAGTGATGAAACTAAGATCACAACTACGGGGTTACATAATGATTTTTCTCTTTTAGTTTCTAGCACTAAGTCATCAAATGGTGCATCTTCTTCTAAACATAATTCTGTGCATGTTGATAAGAAAATAAATGAATTGTTCCACATTAGAGTTGTTTCAAAACATACTCAGATTGACACTCCATTTGATAGTGGTTCACAAGCAAATTTAATTTCTAAAGAGGTTGTCAAAAAGCTAGGCTTACAAACCAATCCCCATTCGAAGACTTATCCACTAGGTTGGGTGTGTGACAATGCAAAGCTACAAGTCTCACAAACTTGTATACTAAGGTTTCCCATCACATCCAAGTTCTTAGATGAGGTTGAGTTGGATGTTGTTCCATTGGACATATGTGGGATTATTTTGGGAAGCCCATATCTTTATAATAGAAAAGCAATCTTCTATAGAGAGGAGAATAAGTACTTACTTGTTAAGGATGGAATTGAATATATAGTTAGAGCACATCACATTAGATCAAGTCTTTTCTTGGTTACAACAGGGCAATTGAAAAGACTAGTTAATTCAAGCAAGACTTTTTGTCTCATGTTAATTAAGTCTAGGGAAAAACAATATTCTCAAGCTTTGGAAAAGTGTGATCCTAGACACAAAAATGAATTGGTTGAAATCATTTCTACTTATAATGATGTATGTTAGGATCCTAAGGAATTACCCCTAAAAGGGGAGTTCAACATGAAATTCAGTTATTGCAGGATTCTCCTCTCCCTAACATTGGCATGTATAGGTTATCAGTAGTGCAAAATGAGGAAATCAAAAAATAGGTAATGGATCTATTGGATATAGGTGTTATTCATCCAAGTTCATCTCCTATTGGTTCACAAATTATTTTAGTGCCAAAGAAAGATGGCACTTGGCGAATGTATGTTGATTTTCGTGATTTAAACAAAATTACTATTAAAAATCGTTACCCTCTTCCTCGTATTGATGATTTTTTGGATCAATTAAAACATGCTATTTATTTCACTAAGATGGATTTGAGAAGTGGATATCATCAAATAAGATTTAATGAAAGTGATGTGTGGAAAACCACATTTAAAACAAAACATGGATTTTTTGAATGGCTTGTTATGTCTTTCAGGTTGTGTAATGCCCTGGCTACATTCATGAGATTGATGAATGATGTTTTTAGATAGTTCCTTGATGATTTTTTTATAGTTTACTTAGATTATATATTGATTTTTAGCAAGTCTTAGGAAGAGCATGTGATCCACGTTAATAAAGTCATGGATGCATTATAGAGGGAAAAACTTGATCTAAAAATGTCAAAATGAGAATTTGGCAAAACCTCTCTGATATACTTGGGTTACATTGTAGGACATGGTAAACTAAAAATTTATCTTGCAAAAGTGGTAGTCATTATTAATTGGCCTACACCCACTAACACAACTGAGGTTAGAAGTTTTCTTGGTGCAGTACAATTTTGGCAAATGTTTATTGCTCAATTTTCATATATTGCATCACCTTTGCATTTTTTGACAAGTGTGAAACATGTCTTTCAGTGGGGAGGCAAACATCAAAAAGACTTTAAGACTTTGAAAGAAAAGATAAGTACTGCTCCAGTCTTGGCACTTTCTAATATACAATAACCATTTGAGATCGAGATAGATGCAAGTGAGTATTCTATGGGATATATTTTAATGCAAGGTAAGAAACCATTTGGTTATCATTCTAAAACATTTACAAGTGTAGTAAGAAAATATCCAACTTATGATAAGGAATTATATGCATTGGTTCAAAGTGTTAAAAAATAGAAACATTACTTAATGGGCAAAGAAATAATAATACATACAGATCATCAGCCCTTATAGTATCTCCAATCACAAACCAAACTACAACAGTCTAGACATTTTTGTTGGATGGGTTTTTTACAACAATTTCATCTTGTGATCAAGTATAAAAAAAGAATTCAAAATAAGGTTGCAGATATGCTTTTTAGGCCTCTTATGGTTGTTGCATCTATTCTTTTACGACATGGTTCTTTGTCTCATGAAAGTTATAAAGAATAATATGTGAATGATCTTGATTTTTAGGATGTTTATAAAGACTTGATGAGTAGTAGACAAGTAGAAGAACTAGACTATCATGTACACAATGATCTTTTGTATCATTTGGGTAAACTATGTATTCCTCAAAATTAGAGGGTGCACATGATTAGAGAAGCACATACTTCTCTTATTTTTGGTCATTTTGGAGTTGTTAAAATGGTTACACATTTGAAAATGTGTTGTTATTGGCCTCGTATGTAGGAAACTGTTGCTAAATATATAAAGGGATGTACTCTTTATGCCACAAGTAAACCTAGTAAAAGGAAACAGGGACTTTATACTCCTCTACCTATTCCTACTCACTCCTGGGAAAGTATCTCCATGGATTTTGTGGGTGGGTTGCCTATGACACAAAGAAAACATGACTATTTATATGTGGTTGTGGATAGATTTAGCAAAATGTGTGTTTTGATTCCTTGCACTAAGCAAATTACTGGTGAAGGCACTGCACATTTGTTCTTTAAACATGTATGGGTTCATTTTGGTTTGCCTACTTCAATTATTTTTGATCAGGATTCTTGATTTATTGGAGAGTTTTGGTTAACTTTGTGGGGACTAATGGACACTAAATTAAAAAAGAGCACTACATTTCATCCACAAACTGAGGGACAAAAAGAGGTTGTGAACCGCAATGTGGTACATTTGCTTAGAGGTTATAGTAATAAACATCCAAAGTTATGGGATGAACAATTGTGTTACATACAACATGCATATAACTGGGCACTTCATTCTTCTACTATGAAATCTTCATTTGAAGTTTGTTATGGATACTTGACTAAATCTCCTCTAGATGTTTGCTATGGACATGATACAGCTGTTGGTGAACTAAAAAAAGCCATTGGAGCCAAGAAGTTCATTGAACAAATATAGCTCATACATCAAACTGTTCGTACTCAATTGGAGAAAAATCAAGCCAAGTACAAAGCTAGGCATGACAAACATCATATTGATCACCAATTTGTTGTAGGTGATATGGTATGGCTTCACATTAGTAAGGAAATACTAACAGGTGAAGGTAAAAAGTTGAAACCAATCCGATATGGTCTTTTTTGGATAATGGAAAAAATTGGCACAAATGCTTTTCGATTAGATTTACCATTTTACATGCAGATTTATTCAGTTGTAAATGTGGAAAATCTTAAATTGTATGAGCCTCCAATGACAATTGATCATGATGAAGGTGTATCCATTCCTTTTGTTAATAATTTTTCTCTTGAATATCTAAAAGAATTATAAGAAGATACTATACTTGACAGGAATATGCAGACTTCACGAAGAGGTAATGTTGAATATCTTCATGTTGGTGTCAAAGGGATGCACCCAAGCAAGGCCAATTGGATGAAAGTCAGAAAGGTGAGGGAAAAATACCCTCACCTCATTACCAATTAACTTCAACTTTTGAAGGTCCAAAAGTTCCAAGTGGGGAGGAATGATCCAGGTGGATCCATGTACTGTTCCATTTTAAAAAGTCTTCAAATTCTATTTGAATCATTTTCACATCATAGAATTCATCGATAGATTTCTACCGCTTCTTCCAAAATTAAAAATGGAGTTTAGATGCTCAAGATATGGCTAGTTGAAGACATCTTGCGATAGGGGAAAAAAAAGGTGTGTCAGAAGTGACGTGGCAATGTTTAAATATGACAAATGGACCAATAGCCATTTGACACATGGAAAAATAATTTAGTGCAAAAAAATTTTGGTTTGGTGTTTTTATTCACATATTATTTGAATTAATTTCAAACATTTATCATTTAGAAAACAAGGTGCCAAAGGCCAACTTGCACAAGCTGCCACGTCACCACAAATTCAAAGCAATGACCAAACCCAGTGGCTGGTGCCTAAGTCTAAACATTGGAAAAGGGATGATGAAGAATGGGAAGTTATTGATAGAAAGTCTCTTGGATTTATAAGATTGAGTCTGGCATCTACTGTGATATCTAATTTATCACAGGCAAAGTCTATAGTAGAGTTAATAACTACTTTAACAAATTTATATGAAAAACCTTCAGCTTCTAATAAGGTATATCTTATGAAGCAGTTATTTAATTTGGAAATACAGGAAGGTGGATATATATCTAATCATCTAAATGATTTCCATGGAATTGTAAATCAATTAAATTTAGTCAAAATAGTGTTTGATAATGAAATTAAAGCTCTATTAATCTTATGTTCATTACCTAAAAGTTAGCATAGCTTGGTAATGGCAGTTAGTAATACTGCATCTGCTTCAAATATTTTAAAAATAGATGATGTTGTTAGTGTAATCTTGAATGAAAAAATTCATAGGAAAAGCACAGAGTAAACATCATGGAATGCTTTAAGTTTTGAGATCAGGGGAAGGCAAAAAGAGAAGAGCAAGAAAGGGAGATCTAGGTCTAAGTCAAAGATGAGAGGAGGATCCAAATCTAGAAATGGCAGGAGGATAGCCTGCTGGAATTGTGGAAAGATAGGGCACATAAGCAAAGATTGATGGTCAAATCCTAAAGAGGACAATCCGCATGAAGACAAAGAAGAAGCAAAAGTTGCAGGTATTGTTGCACAAGATGCTCTTATATTCTCTTTGCATAATAATATAGAATCTTGGGTGTTAGATTCTGGTGCCTCTTTTCATACAACCCCAAATAGAGAATATTTTAGTGACTATGTCCATGGAGATTTTGGAATAGTTTATTTAGGGGATGATGAGCCTTGTAAAATTATTGGCAAAGGAAAAGTGTAGTTGAAGATGCAGAATAACAACACATGGGTGTTGAGAGATGTCATGCATGTTCCCAGCTTGAAGAGGAATTTGATTTTTGTAGGAAAGTTAGGGGATGAGGGTTGTATAGTAACTCTCACAGCTAAATATTAGAAGGTTACCAAGGGTGCGCTTGTATTGGCCAGAGGTAAGAGAGTAGGTACTCTCTATTTATGTAATTGTGTTACTGATATTTCTCTTTATGTATTATCTACTTTAGATGTAGATGCAAAGTTGTGGCATCACAGGCTCAGCCACATGAGTGAGAAGGGAATGTCCATTCTTAAGTCAAAAGGTAAGCTTTCAGATTTGAAAAGCATAGATCTAGATTTTTGTGAGCACTGTATTTTTGGGAAATAGAAGAGAGTGAGTTTTTTCAAGACTGGGTCAACAAAAAAGAAGCACAAGTTGTAGCTTGTTCACACAGATATGTGGGGACTAGCTCAGGTTGCTTCTATTGGAGGATCACAGTACTTTGTCTCTTTCATTGATGATGCTACAAGAAATGTATGGGTCTATTGCATAAGGAAGAAATCTGATGTTTTTGACACTTTAAAGATTTGGAAAGCTTTAGTTGAGAATGAAATAGGTAGGAGAGTGAAGTGTTTGAGATCTGACAATGGTGGTGAGTTCTGCAGCCACAAGTTCAACTAGTATTGTTATATGCATGGAATTTGTAGGCAAAAGATGGTTCCAAGGACACCTCAGCAAAATGGAGTTGTTGAAAGGATGAACAGAACAATATTGGAGCGTGTAAGATGTATGAGATTGCATGTTGGTTTGCCCTTAAAGTTTTGGGTAGAAGCTGTGGATACCGTAGTATACCTGATTAACAAAGGACCCTCTACAGATCTAGATGGTGGAATTATAGAAGAGGCGTGGATAGGTAAAAAGGTAGATCTCTCATTTCTCAAAGTTTTTGGTTGTGAAGCCTTTGTGCATGTTGATAAAGAAAATAGAAAGAAGCTAGATGCTAAGTCTATGAGGTGCACATTTATTGGTTATGGCTCTGATGATTTTGGATTCGGGTTTTGTAATCTAGGAACTAACAAGATAATTAGGAGTCATGATGTTGTTTTCAATGAGAAAGTGATGTATAGTGATCAACTCAAGAAGCTGAATCAATTTGAGCAGAGCAATGGTGAACTGGACAAGGTGACGGTCCAAAATGAGCTCACAAAAAGAATTAATCATAGATAGGAAAACACAGAGATCGACGTTGGCAATAAAGAAACCAATGTTGGTCAGGCAAGAACCAACGTTGGTCAGGTAGAATTGACATCAATCAGTTACAGGCCTATAGGTGATTGAAGTTGGTCACTATCAGAGAATTTGGGTGGACAACGTGTTGCGAATGAGTCTCAGATGCCCATCAACAGGTTAGAAAGGGTAAGTAAACCTCCAATTTGATATTCCCCTTCATTATACTATTTATTGCTTATTGATGATGGAGAACTAGAGAGTTTTGATGAAGCAATACAGGTAGATTCCAAGAAACAGTGGGAACTAGGCATGAATGAAGAGATTGATTCCTTGAAAGAGAACCAAACATGGGATTTGGTTGAGTTGCCAGCTGGTAAAAAAACACTAAAGAATAGATGGATCTACAGATTTAAGGAAGGTGAGGATGGAAAGATGAGATATAAGGCCAGGTTGGTAGTGAAAGGATTTGCACATAAACCAGGTATTGACTTTGGTGAGATTTTTTTCTTGTTATTAAAATGACTTCTATATGGACTGTATTGTCTTTAGTTGCTATTGAGGATTTGCATCTTGAGCAGCTTGATGTTAAGACAGCATTTCTTCATGGAGATTTGGATGAAGAAATATATATGGATCAACCAGAAGGATATGAGGTCAAAGGTAAGGAGAAGCTAGTGTGCAGATTGAAGAAAAGCTTGTATGGCCTCAAGCAAGCTCCTAGACAGTGGTATTTGAGATTTGATAGGTTTATGACTGAGCATGGCTACAGTAGATGTCAATCTGACCATTGTGTGTATTTTAAGAGATTGGATAATGGTAGATATATTATATTATGCAAGATCACACATGCAGGATATCTCTGAGCTTAAGGTGAAATTAGCTCACACGTTTGCCATGAAGGATTTGGGAGTAGCAAAGAAAATCCTTGGCATGAGTATTAAGAGAGATAGGAAAAATCACAGGTTGATTTTGTCTCAAGAGGATTATGTGAACAAGGTGTTGAAATGGTTTAATATGCAGGATGCAAAGCCGGTAAGCACAGCTATGGCTGGTCACTTCAAGCTAAGTAAATATCAGTGTCCTAATTCATATGATGAGGAAGAGTACATGAATAGAGTTCCATATGCTTCCGCATTTGGGAGCTTAATGTATGCAATGGTATGTACTAGACCAGATATTACCCAAGCAGTGGGAGTTGTCAGCAAGTATATGGCCAATCCAGGGAAGGAGCACTGGAAAGTAGTTTAGTGGATACTCAGATATCTGAGAGGGACCAACAGTAGGCATTTGTGCTATGGTGGTTCAAATACTTCTCTACATGGTTATGTAGATTCAGATATGGCAGGTAACTTGGATGGTAGGAGGAGCACCACAGGATATGTTTTCACTATTGGTGGTATGGTGATTTGCTAGATTTCAAAGTTACAGAAGGTTGTTTCCTTGTCAACTATAGAAGCAAAATATATTGCAACCACAGATGCTAGCAAAGAGATGATATGGATGACATGGTTCATGGAAGAGCTAGAAAAGGAGCAAGAGAGTTGTAGATTATACAGTGATAGTTAGAGTGCAATTCATTTGGCTAAGAATTTAGCCTTTCATTCAAGAACCAAGTATATACAGCTTAGGTACCACTTCATTAGACAAGTATTGGAGGATGGTGAGTTAAAGCTGGACAAGATCCATATAAATAAGAACCTTGCTGATATGTTAACCAAGTCGATAATAAAGGAGAAGTTGAATCTTCATTCAAATTTTCTTGGTCTTCATGATTGAGTTTAAAGATGGAGAAGCTAGAAGATGTTGCTATACAAGTACTGGTGTAGCTGTTTATCTCCAAGTGGGAGATTGTTAAGGTGTGGAGCTAAAAGCTTCAACTAATGAGTGAGTTTGCAAGTTACAAGATTTACATAGTCACCAGCATCGATCAAGAGTGACCGATGTCAGTCAAGAGCAGACTAGGAGATGCCGGCATTGGTCATGGATCGGTCGACATCGGTCACATGCACACAGGCAGGAATTGGTGTTGGTTACCTGTGCGCCCAGAATGTTATTTTCATGGACAGAATCGAATGTCTGCATGTTAGGATTAAGTCCACATCTCTATCTTTAGTAAGACTGATTTGAGCCCTTGATTAGGAGGTTCATCTAATGGTTTTAATTGCATTTATCATGATCCCTAATTCTATATAATAGGGATAATTCTTCATAGCTTAGTGTGATTGTATTGTATTGTAGAATTAGAATAGTACAGAATTGTATATGTGAATCATTCCAGGTTATTGGAGTTGATTGTAATTGAGAGAGAGAACTCTTGAGGGAAAGAGAGCTATACATCTAAGAGAGGTGTGTGAAGAAAGAGGTTTCTTCAATTGTATTCCTTCCGTAAAGAGTTTAATACAATTTTTCAAGGTGGTTTCTTGTATCTCTATTTCTTTGCTATTTTTGATTCTAGTTACTTATCTTTTTGATTTATTTCCGCATTTAGTTTCTTGCATAATTGTAAACAAATATTTTTGGTTAATCCCCAACAAGTGTTATCAGAGCATTTATGTTCTAGGTGCCTGACAGAATGGTCCTCACTTTGAATAGACCTGGAGACGTAGGCTATTGAAGCTGAACTCCATTATCAATTTGCTGGTGAACTATTGTAATTTCTATGATTATTATTTAAATTCTAATATTCATTTAAATTTGGGTTTTAATTTATTTAAACAAAATTAAACAAAAAGAAATTGAGAAATTGAAGGAACTCTTAAAAGTGAAAAAGTGTTCTTCAAATGTACTACACTTGTATTTTTAGTTTACATATCACTATATTGATATAATTGGTGGAGTAAATATTATTTATATTATTTTTTAATCTAATATTTAAAAAAAAATAGAAATGAAATGAAATTATCTTTCACAACATTACAAGCTTTGGAAAATATTTTCAATAGTGTTTATTCCATATTACATTGTTTTGCATCTTTAATATTATCATTCACCAGTACTTTTCCATATTTTAAACTCCATATTTCATTGCTTGGCATCCTTAAATTTATCAATATTTATATTCTTTCACAATAATTTCAAACTTGTTAATTCAACATTTAATAGTTCCATGTTCCAAACAACTCTCCTAAAATTTGTATCCTTGAATATTATTTGAATAAATTTAACTCCATGCTATGTTGTTTCATGCACATTATAAAAAAAATTATTAAAATTTAAGCTACATTATTTATGGTCATTTTACATCAACATACCTACTTTGGTTGGCAAAAATATTCCATGATAACATTTACATGTGGCAAAAATATTTCATGATAACATTTACATGTGCCATATGCCTAAAAATGAGTTTGTGTAAATATGTTTTAGGGTATTTTTATTATTAGCCTAATAAGATTATAGTATCTATTACTAATTTGGCAAAGAGTAATGGTTTTACTATGCATTCTTTCTCTTTTTCATTAAGGCTATCCTACCACGTTTACATTAAAAGGTAGGGTTCAATTGGTTGAAGTTGCATTTTTAATGAAGAACCACATATAACTGTAACACATAGGAAATACCTCCATCTCTGCCCTGATCTTCTACCAATTTTTCTATTTTGGCTCATTTCTACATGAAGAACATGAGGTATGAAAATCTTGAGACAAAGAATATCATAAGCAGATATACCAGACATAATATTACACCTCCTAAATGTAGATGGAAGATGGCTTCACTTGAGACTGTAAACTACATGAAGGTTATGAAGAAACATGCATTTTTGGCAAATCAAGAAAATAATTTCTTCTCTTTCTTCTCATTCATTTAAAGAATCCAATCTTTGATTTGTTGTTGAATAGTTAATGTGGTAGAAATTATGGAAAATCCATTATACAAAACATATCTTACAAGTATGTTTTTTGAGCTTTGCTCCAGAAAGTTATAATATTTTCTATTTCTTGTTTGTGTTAATGTATTAAACACTACTAGCAAGGTGATAGGTTAATTATTTCTAAATAAGAATTTTGCAACTCTAGGACCTAATGCCAAATTTAATTTTCCCAATTTCATTCGATCTAGGTCTTCACTCTCTCGTCATAAGATTCAACTCGCTACATCCAAATATGCACTTGGCCAAATCACTCAAGCACGAAAAATTAAAAAAATATGTCTTGATAGAAAATCTGAAATCACCATCAACATCCTCCTTTTGTAAAAAATAGAAGCACCAATTGACAATCAATCAATCTCTAAGGAGTTGGAGTTTGGATTGTGGGAACAAACTCATCAACTTATTTGAAATGAATAGCTAGCTATGAAAACTACCAATGATAACCATTTAGAAAACTGAGAAATTTTACCACTTCATATACAAATTTCAAAAAAAGTGGCAGTGTTCAATTGTATTAAAATTGAATATCCATATTTTTGTCTCATGTGAGTTAAATCTAAAGGGTTGCCACCCCAATAGAAATGCCTTAGACATAAATATATAAAACTTTTCAATTGATTAAATCTAAATTAATCTAACAATACAAAGATATAAACACATTTAAACACACTAAAATGATTGTAACATTTATCTACTCTATTTTTTTTTACCTTGTTCAATAATTTATGCACTATCTAAAACCATTACAACTTCAAGTGTATTGAATTTATTTTGAACTGGGATATTTATTATCTATACTTGTCTAAAAAAGATAAATTATATATTTATTGGTCATGTTATTTCATTTTAAGTTAATAGCATTCTTTAATATAAAATTTTACCCATTGAAAGTCTAATAACTTTTTTGAAAATGCTACAAAAAAGTTTGTATAAAAAAATTATAAATGAATACCACTAGCATGCTAAGGATTTTTTATGTGTAATTTTTCCTTCAAAAAATGTAACTTATAGACTTATATATTCATTTATTTCATATAATACTTGTATGGATTTTTCAAGGTAACCATACTATCCATAAGGTCTTCATAAGCACACACCCTATGATTTGGTATTTTCATTTGCATACAAAGACTATTAAAATGGTATGTGGGAGGTGGAGGGGGATGAGGTGTAACATTATGAGGACCTTAAATTTGTAATATAGGATGGGTCACCCTACCTCCTCAAATAGTGACATATCAAACCTCAAGGGATGGTAGCTATAAAAATCTTGGGATAGGAATAAATAAGGCACATATAAAAGTAATTGAGACTCTACACTAATATAATATGTATTATTAATTAAGTTTAAAAATCAAACATCATTAATATTAGTGTTAAATATATTTCAAATTATTTATACCCATTTCATTCCCTGATTATGATGTATATAACATATTTTAAGCTAATGTGAAATAGTTTATAGATGTGTCCCATATAAGTTTAAAGTCCTTGGTAAGGTTAGGCCATAATTTGTATATATGAGTCTAATTGGATGATTTATCACACCATCAACATGTTAAGTAGATGGGTTGAACCTAAAGAGAGATGTAATAATAAAATGTATCAATTTTTGTCAGGGGTCTATACCATCAAGATTGTTTGAATCTTAACTCCAGTGATATTAACCCAATCTAATATTATCTAACCATGTATAGGTAGGCTAAATAGAAGGCCTAGATGTGTTTGTGGAGGATATTAAGAAGGTTTTAAATAGATAGCAGGTTCATGCATGTGTGTAACATTAGAATGAAAGGACCAGGATAATACCATGTAGGTTTGAGACAATGGTGGGTTAGGACCAAATTTGAGTGCATAATTCATTTGTGGTAAATGTATGACAATATTATTATATTCAAATTCTTAATATAATATTTTAGTATATATAAGTAACAAGTTGTGATCGAAGCCAAAAAAGGTGGAAATAATTAGTCCTAGAAAAAATGTGCACATCCAGGGCTTCTCTCAAGTAAATGATGTTGATGTATCTCCTCCCCTTAGATATTCACATAAAAAGATTGATGTGTTAGGGAATAATAATTGTCTTCCTAGTTTTTCATGTTGAGAATCCATTCCATAAATTTATAAATTTAAATAAATAAAAAATCATTAAAATCAATTTGAATTTCTCCCCTCAAACTATTCTAAGGTGGCCTTCTCTAGGTTTTGGGTTGGATTTAGTTAAGATTAGTGAAGTTAATATATGGGATAGATCTAGTGGAGAGGTCACCATAGATGCACATGGGGAAGAAAATTTATTGGGGACTACTCCATTTCTTATACATGGGGAGTAACGATCTGAGGCAAAATTATTTTTTCAACATAAGACTCTCCAAGTGGAAAAATGGGTGGTGGAGATGTACCTCCTTGACTATTATTTAGTTTATATTATGAAATAAATGGAGATTTTCTCCCTTGTAGGCATATTTCTATGTAATAGGCTAAGATTACTATAATTTTCCAATGAGATGCAAAGCTCTTAGGATGTAATTGATTACCTTATTTTTTATAAGCATATTTATTTGTAATAGGGAAAGATTTATAGAAGTTTCCAGTCATATGGAAATATATTTGAATGTAATTTATTACCTTATTTTTTATATGATTCAAAATGTAATTTTACTTTTAATGTTCCATTCTGGTAAATCTCTAAATTATATTTGGATTAATAGATCATGGTTTCATGATAGATTTGAGGTTGATATGTTGCTTTTAGAAGCCAATTTTTGAACCTTATGAATAAATTTTGTTTATGGTCACTATTTTTATTTTGTTTGATCATATTCATTTTATTATGAGAAACCCTTATTCTGTCAAATTGGTATAAAAACACTAGTCTTTTTATAATAATTGCCCTGATAGCAAATAGATGTTAGTCAATTCTTGGGAGAGTATGTATCATTTCAAATACTTCCCATCATGTTTTTAATTTTATTCATATATATTTTTATGATTTTAGGGCTTGATTTCCTAAGATTAGATACATCAAATAATAAAATAAATAACAATATACATATAAGACATTTAGAATAGATATAATAGACAACTGCAAAATATTTAAGTTAAATAAAACTTCTACTATAAATTGACAAGATTCATTTCTCAATTAAAACACAAAATCACTTCTACAGTGATTTTTACTAAGATCCACTAGTCCAATTCTTCTTTGAAAAATACTATACAAGTGACCTAGTTTTATACTACATCAAAATCTCCAGAAATGTATGCTTATTTGAGAGTATCAATCAGTTACATTAAATGCATTAATAGAGTAAATATAATTAATTAGGCTTATCGGAGTGGATGCCAAGATCTTTGGAACAAGAGAATGCATATGTTTGTGATAAGCATGCGTCAAACATGTAGACAACATAATAACTACATGAAAATGAAATCATATACACAAGAATATTACATAAAAAAGATAAAATAAAATAAATCTTCCATTTAAATTTAGATCACCAAGATAGATGTACAAATAGGAGTACATGAGTAACTCCTCTGAGGAAAGGTAGTCAGAGAACTGATAATAGAAGTGTTACTCCCATACTAAAAATAACTAGTTAAGGGATTTACTTCCTATTCATTTAGTCAAAATGTAACTACAATTACACCTAAGCAATATTATCCATGCAAGTAGGAAAAAACTAAATAAGGGGGAAAATCCCATAATAAATAAACATAGGGAAAAATAAAAACTCTACTCTAACACTCCCCCATAAGCAAAACTAAGGTTGGTAGTGTAGAAAATAAAGTGGATCCTAGAAACTAAGATTGATAAGCTACCCAATACAAAGCAATCTCCCATAAATTAAATAAAAGGAGAAAACCACTATGAAAAAATCCTTGCCCCAAAAGAGAGATATAGAAGAAGTGAATATTCTAGAAGGTCTACCCTGAAGATGATGTTATTGCTGATGTAGAGCACACCCAAAGAAGAGGTCATAGATGAATGTAATTTCTCTTAGTGAAGGGTTCAGTAAAGATATCTACAACTTGATATGAAGACTATTAAAATCTCTATTCGATGACTTGACTATGAATAAGGTTCCAAATAAAATGCATGTGAATCTCAATGTGTTTGGTCTGCTAGTGCTAAACTAGATTCTTCCATATCTATATGGTACATTGGTTATCGCAATAAATGATGGTGGGATACATAAAATGAATGTCAAACTCATATATAATCCTTTAAATCCAAATAGTGGCAGTAGTTGTGTTAATAGCTCTCCTATACTTTACCTCTATGGATGATATAACAATACCATTTTGTTTCTTAATAAACCAAATATTGGGACTAGAACCTGAAGAAAAGTTATAACCTAAAGTGGAGTTATGATTATGAGTATCGCCAACCCAATCTAAATCTATAAAATCAGTCAAGTCAACCTCTATGAAAAATCTGTATTGATTCCTAAATCTATAAGAGCCCTAAATTTAGTTCAATATCCTCTTAGTTACTTTCCAATGCAACTCATGGGGTTCTTGTATGAATATGGAAACAAGTCTAAATGCATATGAAATATTGGGCCTAGTATGAGTCAAATAAATAAGGCTACTAACATGATTTTGATCTGAGTTATATCAACCAAAGGTGTAAAATAGTTAGCATTAGGTTTGACTCCTATTAAAAATGGATTCAAAGATAGTTTACAATCATCCATGTGAAACTGAGCCAAAAGATCAAGAACATACTTAGGTTATGCATGTGAAATATCAAAATCAAACTATGGCATATTGATGCCAAAGAAGTAATTCAAAAGACCCAAGTCAGTCATGTCAAATCTATCCTATAGAGCTATCATCACTACTATAATACTTGATGAGGAACTCCTAGTGATCAAAATATCATCAACATAAAGAACTAGTCTTAGTAAATAATCATCCTACTATAAAAATTATTCATTGGGGTCTGAATAACACTTGGTAAAACCTGAAATAAGGAGGAAGGAATCCATCTTGGTGTACTAATATTAAGGGGCTTGTTTGAGGCCATAGATGGATTTCTTAAGTCTACAAACTAAGTATGAATCCCAAACAAACCTAGGTAGTTTTTCTATGTATATCTCCTCCTTAATGTCTCCATGAATAAAGGCACCCTTCACATATATATGGTGCACATCGCAACCATGTGTTACGGCTATAACTAGTGTGAGTTAGACTAAAGTCATGTCTACAATAGGTGTAAAGTTATTTGAGTAGTCAATGTTGGCTACCTATGAGAAACCCTTGCCAACCAATTGCACCTTATACTTATTGACTGACCTATTTGATGCAAACTTGGTCTAATATATCCACCTACATCAAACCATCTTCCTTACCTTATGAAGTGAAGTGAAATCCTAAATGCTATTTATGATCAAGGAAGACTATTCTTCTTGCATAGCACTATCCCACTCAGGTATGCCTAAAGCCTCTTACAATGACTATGGAATTGAAATAGAAGCAAATAAATCATGTGGACCACTTTAATAATCTACTCAAGAATATTTGTCATCTACTATATCCCCTACCTAAGTTTCTATACTTTGAAGTGTCTACCTTACCCAAAGTGGTCCAGATGTGGGTGAGTCAAGTAAGAACTCCTCATCCTATGAAAAATTACCAGATGTGTATGTAAAATACCACCCATTACTACCTTCATTGTTAGAACTAGAAGAAGAAGAAGAAGACACTGACATAGGAAACTGCTCTAGCTGATTTGAGTCAAAAGAAGAATCATCAAGTTTAAGTGAATCTGATAAAATAGAATTGTCAAGTGTTGAGTCTTTGGGACTCTCCTGAAAGTGAACAATTATCTTTAGGAACAATTCATGTGTGGTTGGATGTAGAAGGCACTACCCATTGACACCATCTGGATAACCTATAAAGATATAAGAATTAGACTGAGATTCCATAGCTTTTTGTATATTCTTTGGTATACATGCCATAGTTGGAGATCTAAAAATCCTTGGGTGCTGAACATCAAGTTTCCTTCCATGCTAAACTTTAAAGGGTTTTATGCCTTTCAAATCTTTGTGAGGAACCTTGTTTTGAATATAACAAGCACAATTAATGGCTTCAACCCAATACTAAGGTGTCAAGGACTTAGAGTGAATTATATATCTATTCATGTCTTTCAAATCCCTATTCTTACATTCTATAACTTCATTATATGTAAGAATATAAGTAACTATCCACTATAAATCAATCCCATCTACGATTTAAAATTGATCAAATCTATCGCTGACATGTTCAACTCCATTGTTAGTTTAAATAACCTTGAGGAATTTCTTAGATTATTTCTCAACATGTGCCTTGACCTCTTGAAAATATACAAACACTTCAAAATTTTAATTAATAAAGTAGACCCATGTATATCTCTATAATTAATCAATGAAAGTGAGAATGTAATTAGCCCTTGTAAAATGTAATGTTGGGAAAATGCTTAGATACATCACTATGTACTAAGTCTAATGATTGTGAAACCCTCCAAGCTTTGCCTTTGTCAAATTTTGCTCAGGATGCTTTCCAAGAGAGTACCCATCATAAATTCCATTAGATAATTGGAGTAGAGGTAAGTCTATAGCCATGTGATTTTTACTATGTTGTTCAAGTTATCATAAATTAAGGTAGACAAACTACTTATGCCATAATAATCTAACTTCATATGAATGAGTCAGCAATGTTATCAGAGAAGAATCAGGTAGAAAATGTTTGAAGGTGTGTAACATGAGTTGATGATCTTCCCTACCACTACTAATATAGTATCGCTATGCAACTCCCTAATGATAACTAACTAGGATATATACTCAACTCTCATGCCTTTGCTGATATGAGTGATTTGATACACTAATAGGAGATTGATTGAAAGATAAGGGACACCTAGAATATTATTGAATGTTCCTCCTTCCATTTCAATAGACCCTCTCCCTACAACTAGTATGGGAGTGTCATCACCCAATCTGATATAAGACATGTTATGAGGCTCTAATATAAAAAACTCAACTAATGAAGAGCCCATGTGATGAAATATTTTTGGCCTTCAACAGGATTTGGACCATCTCGATGATTAATCTAATTTTTTATTCATCTACAATGTTATGTTAAAGTGTATACCATATTTTTCACTACTTCTTGATTCCGTTATCTTTGTATAAATTCATGAACTCAATAGATATGCATTCCCCTCAATTAGATCACAACACTATGATATAATGGCTGATTTACTTCTCAACTTTGGCCTTAAACTTCTTATATACATTGATTATGTCAAACATATGATTTAGGAAGTAAACCCATGTCTTTTTATTGTAGTCATCCATGAAATTTGAAAATACAAATTTCTATCAATTGAGGCAGATAGCATTTGTCTATAGAGATGTATGTGCATAATCTCTATAGGCACTCTTGTGAAATAAGTCTTTCCTATAGGAAAATAGTTTTTATGCTTTTTTCCATGGATGTAGTTCTCACATTCTACATTAGGCTACTTTATCAATGGAAAACCATTCACCATATTCTTATAATGTATTATCTTCAAACCATTGAATTTCAAATGACCAAATCTTAAATGCCATAAACATGATGTATTCATGAATGAAGTCTTAAAAGTTGTTTTAATAGGTGCTTGAGTCTTCAAGCTATGAAATCCATATGTAGGGGGTGGTAAAATATGAATGTTCAAAGGAAACATTATGTTCCTTGTAAAGAAAACTTTTGTAACCAGTATAGTGCTTAGTGGTTTTTCCCCAATGACACATTCATCATTCTCAAAGTATACTTTGTAGCCTTTTTTCACTAAATGGCCTATGGTCAATAGGTTATGTATTAAACTAGAAACATAGTAGACATCATGGGTATACTTCTTCTTCCCTATTTAATTTTTATGGGAATTGATCATTTTCCCATAATTGAAATTCTATTGTAATTGCCTAGCTTGACTTCTGACTTGGCCTAGTCATCTATGGTTGCAAACATGTCTTTGCTACCAATCATGTGGTTGTTGCATCCAATATCAAAGAACCACACATATTTTATGATTTATTTTACTACATTGTAAGTCACCATTACTTTTATTTTGACTGATACTAGTGGTATTTTGTGATTTCTTTTACTACATTGCAAGTGATCATTACTTTAATTTTGACTGATACTAGTGCACTTGTTATTTTTAGTAAAATTTATCTTTTGTTTATTCAAATCAAATGCCCCTTTTTACATTAATTTGCATTATAGACATACATATTTCAATAATGTCACTAGATAGTAGATTTACCATACCTTTCACTATGAGAGTAATTGTGTGAATGGGCACTACTCCTTCCTTCATTGTATCTAGACATTCATCTCATTTATTTGACTTTGAATTGATATTTGAATGCATTCTCCAAACAAGATACACTCAATTTATTTAGCCTTTACTCATGGAATAAGAGTAATCTCCATCAACTAATCAATTGACAACTGGGTCAAATTCCTTGAATCTTCAATTGCTACTACCATGGAGTCAAAATTTATAGATAGACTCAAAATATTCTCCATGATTTTTTGATCTTTGAGTCTCTTACCATGAGACCTTATCTGGTTTACAATGACTACTACATGTGTGAAGAATGAATCTACAATATCTGACTCTCTCATCTATAAGTTTTCAAAATCTCTTCTTAGCATCTGTAACTTCAAAGTTTTTACATTCCTCCTTCATTGATAGGTGGTTTGTAGCCTATCCCATGCTTGTTTTTATATGGTTATTGATAAAATGTGCATAAAGATGGACTCTTTCATAACTTGTTGAATGAAGAATATTGCTTTCACATCCTTTCTGTTCTCTTTGCATAGGTCCTTGTCTACTTGTGACTGATTTAAATGCTTGCATACTAGCAAGCTCTAGAATCTCATTCTCTAAGAGGTTTAATATGTATTGTGAACAATATAATGTCTTCATAATTATGTTTCAAAATTCATAGTTCTTTCCATTGAATATGGGAATCTCTAGCTGAGTTATTTGAAAACATTGCTAAGATGATTGAGAGGCTCAAGGATGAATTCGAAATTTTCAAGATGGTTGGTTTAATGTAAATGGTATTTAAAACTAAGTTACGGATCAAAATTTATGGCGTTCAAAAGTTTGGGCTCCACATCATTCTCCTCTAGTTGAAAACAACTTAGCTCATGCGATTTACATTGTTATTTCTCCTGCCATTTATTCTTGTCAATCTTTTTTAGCTGCCATTCTAGAATCTAAGTATTATTTGCTTGTTGTAAACCTTCACATAGTGTCAAATACTTGTTATAATTTTCTTGACTTGTGTTCACTATTTTCTTAAACAAAACTTGCACTATCTTTTCTTTCTTCTTCTTTGCTAAATGTTGCTACCAATATACTTCATAATATTTTTATACTTCATCATATTTTCTAGGGAAACTATATAAATATAAAATATTAAATACTAGAAATATATCAAATTATGTGGTAAACTCAACTCATAAGCATTGTCATTGATTTTATTCACAATTCTATACGAATCAATCTTCTTATACTTTAACTTGTTGTATGTCCCTATTAGAATTATTTATTTTCTCAAGTAAACTATCTTTGAATCTCATTCTTAAAATATTTTTGACCTTCTTCTGATATTTTTTACTACTTTATATTTTTCATTACTTTCATGTAGATATTTTCTCATTTCTTCTTGTAATTGTTGCATATGCTCTATAAATTCTTCTATATCACTAAATCATTCTTTAATTGGTAATTATACCAAAAATAAAACACCCATAAAATTTATCTCATAAACTATCTAAAATGTTGATTTTCATATTGATTTATTCATTGAAGTATTATATGTAAACTCATCTTGTGGTAAATCCAATTCTCATTTCTTGGGTTTCTATCTAACTATGCATCTCAATAAATTTTCCAAGCTTCATTTTATAGAATCTATCTATCCATCTATTTGTGGGTGATATGCACTACTGAATTGTAGTTTAATTATCACATTTTTTGATAAAGTCATACAAAAATGACATAAAAATTTTGTGACAGTATATGATGTAATAGTTTTTGGAACACTATGGAATCTCATAACATTGTTAAAACAAAGTTATATAAATCTAAAGGCATCATTGGTTTTCTTACATGCAATAAAATAAATCATCTTTAAAAACCTATCTATAACAAAAAAAATTGAAACATTACCACTATGTCTGATTAGTAACCCTAACACAAAGTCTATACTTAAATATATCCATGGTCAACTTGGAATTGGTAGTGGTATGTACAACCATATATTATGTGCATTTTATTTATGCATATGATATATCCTTCACCTTGAAACATATTTTATAACATCTCTCTTCATCTTTGGAAAATAATACTTCTCATCCACCAAAGCAATTGTCTTTATCTTACCAAAATGTCAAACAAAACAACCACCATGCAAATATCTTATCATATTGTCTCTTAGAGACCCAACTACATTAAATAATTATTTACCTTTAAAGAGATAACCATTTTTTTATAAGACACTCATCATAAATATTACTTGTCTCACCTGTTAGTGTATTCCTATATAGATCAACTATCTTTAAAAAAACTTGGATCAATATCATATAGTTTAAAACCTCAATCTAACTACTTCACTCAATACAACACCGATTCCTACATGTAAAGCATCACAATCTACCTCAAACACTTTTTAAAAATATGGTAATGCTAATATAAGTTTTTATGTAATTTTTTAATTAAAAATATCAAATATTTATTTAACGCTCTTGTCTACACAAATTCTTTTCTATTCATGAAATCTATTTTTGGTACAACAATACTACTAAATTTTTTAATGAACCTTTTGTAAAAGGTTATTAAGCCATGGAAACTTAGTACCACTATAATGCTCATTAGAATATGACACTCAATAATTGCCTTTACATTTCCTTCATCTATTTTTACACCATCTATTGAAACCATAATCCTTAAAATACCAAGTTGTTATGTATAAACTTGCACTTCTTTAAATTTCCATATAGCCTATCCTTTACATTTCTAATAACACTCTCAATGCCTTAAGTGATCTTATTTAGTCTTGATTAATATAAAAATATCATCAAAATAAACCATCATAAACATACCAATGTAATCTCATAGCACTGAGTTCATCACCCTCATAAATATTTTGGATGCATTAGATAATTTGAATAGCATCACCCTCCACACATATAATCCATCTATATTATTGAACATTATTTTCCATTAATCTCCTTCATAAATTTGTATCTATTAGTATCCACTCTTTAAATCAATCTTGGTAAAGTATTTTGCTCCTACAAGTACATCCATCATATCATTTAAATGAGGTATAGGAAATATATACTTGACCGTAATTTTACTTAATACTCTAGATTATCCACACACATACTCCACCCTCTATATTTATTTGGAGTTATCAATTTTGGTGTTACACATGGAGTCATACTCCCCATTACTAGACCTTTTCTCTCCAATTTAGTAACCTATTTATTTAATTATATATGTTCTATTGGGTTCATCCTATGATCTACTTGATTAAGTAGAGATGATAATAGAATCAAATAAATATGATGTTTAATTAACTCTATGATGGTAAACCATTCAGTAACTCATCAAGAATAACATCTTCATATTCTTTAAACACTAATTCTACTTCTATTGGTATTTGCACTACTTTTATGCCTTCTTTCATTGATACTAACGCATAACATTAACCTATCATCTTAATGTCTTTGATAAATTCTTTTATAGATTACAAGATTTTTTCTTTCCCTTATTATTTAAGAGGTAATAAAACTATCTTTGTACCGCCTTTACAAAAATTAATGTGTTATTCACTCCATTCTTGAATTATTTTTTTGTTAAATTATTAAGATCTTCCCAATAACACATGGCATGCATTCATTGGTATAACATTACACCATATTTTATCCTTTTAAGTTTTTCAAATAAAAAACTTGATTAATCACATTTAATCTATTATAAATTCATTCCCTTTTTTAAACTATGAAATTTGGTAAGGATTATGATATTATTCACATTATAAAGGTAGTTTCTCAATCATGTCTTTAGAAACCATATTTTTATAACTACCACCATCTATAATTACCTTGCATATCTTACCTCATGAAGTGCACCTTATTTGATAAATATTTGTTTGCATCCATACATCACCACCTTCGTTATTGTGAATATATTCTTTCCTTAGAGTAATCATTGTTCTCCTTATCATGAATATTTCTCCAATATTTGTTACGGTAACTTCAATATTATATTCTTATATCTCATCTTCAACTAAATTCACTCTTAAGTGATATTTTAGCCTCACTTCTTGATCTTGGTAGTGTAGAAACTAAAATTATATGTGTCATTTTTCTCCACATTTAAAAAAAATAAGACCAGTGTTGATTTAGAAACCATCCTCAATTACCTCTATAGTCTCATGCTCTTTGAAATCCTCTTCCTCTTTATTGTTATTGAAATCCTTGTCTATTATCTTATTACATTTATACACCATGTGATGATTATATTCTACTGATATTAAACCCATGTATATTGGTATTGAATCTACCTCATCTCATTATTAAAGGTGATTGTCTTCTTCTTAGCCTAATACTGGATGATGTTTTAAAATTCTACCTATTTTTTTTCTTCTTTCAAATTTAATTGATAAGCCTCTTCCATGTAAAGTATTCTATGCATGCTCAATTTATATTGATAGAAAACTTTAAACCAATTACATACCTTATAACCATTAATTATTCTATTTTGTCATGTTCCACTCGTATTGAAAACTTGTAAAACTCATCTCCATACTCCTATATACTGTTATCATTTTTCCTTAAATTTTGGAATCTTTAAAATAGATTTATTGCATAATCCATAGGAAAGGATTTCTCCTTTAGCTTCCTCCACATCTCTTTCCTTGAATTGTTATTTTATTTACCTTTTCTCTGTGTCTCTTTTTGTAGGTGATCCCACTAAATCATTGCATGACAATTTAATTTTTTGAAAACTTTACTTTTCTTGACTAATATTTTTCAATTCAAAAAATGTCTCCATGTTATTCATCTAATCTATCAACTCCTCTATACTTAAAATTCCTATATAATCTAGAATGTTAACTTTGATTCATTCATTCCTTTCATTTAAAACCTTAACCATGATCTCTATTATTGATGGTGGTTATTCCAATTGTTCTTATTCTTGTTTCATTTCATCTTCATGATCATTTACCTCTAAAGACCAATGTTTTTTTACAAACTATCCTCTAGCACCACCATAGCCTCATCCTCTTTAAAATGATCTTCTTCTTTGTTGGTATTGAAAATATTTTATCTTCTTGCCTTTCTACAACAAATTATAATTATTTTCTAGTGGTATTAAACCCATATAAATTGGTATTGAATCCACCTCATCCAACTCTTCAAGGGGATTATCCTATTCTTAGCCCAATACATGATGATCTTATAAAATTTTATCTATTTTATTGTTCTTCTACCTTCAAAACTAATTGATAATCCTCCTCCATGAAAAGTTATTTATGTATGCTCAATTCATTTTGAATAAAAAAATTCAAACCATTTACATACCTTTCATCCATCCGTTCTTCTATTTCATTGTGCTCCATTCGTATGGAAACCATTTAAAACCCATCTATATACTACTACATATTGTGATCATTTAACCTTGAATTCCATAATATTTTGAATAGGGTTTGTACATAATCCACCAGAAGAAATTTCTTACATATTTTATGTTATGCCTATTTTCTACACCCCCTAAATTTTTTAGAATCAATACTTGCTTCCATAGAGGTAACCCTATCATAAAATGTAAAACTATGTAAGGGACCTAATCGATTAATAGTATTTTAGATGCATACTTTCAATTATGAAATGGTGATGATTGATTGATGAGTTTATATTTATGTTTATAAGTGGTTTCAAAAATCATGATGGACTAAGGAATAAAATATCCATATATAGTTGTGAATGTGATTAGTTGTTTTGATGTTCAATTCAATTTTGATAATTTTAGTTGATAAATGGCCTTTAAATTTTTGACACTTCAGTATATTTATGATGATTATTTAATTTTCATAGTTGATATGATTAATGACTCAGATAATATGATGGTTTAATAGAGATGATTATCACATTTGAAAATCAATGCATTTGAAATTTATTCTTAAGGCAAAATTTTGATTCATGGCTTGTTTCTAGTTATTTTTTTCAATATAATAGACATTCATCACCTTGATGTTCTTAGGTGGTTTGATGACGTTGTCAAAGTTTAGAATTTGTATTACATGACTTAAGATCACTATTTTTAGGTCCTATTTGATTTCCTAGTTTGAATCATTATCATTCAGGATCATGACCAATATTTAAAGATTAGTTTCAAAAAGAAAACATAGTTCCCAAGGCATTGTTAACATTACTATACATCTCATTGGGAATATATATATTCATATGATTTAATGGATTAAGACCTTAATTTTATTTCATGGAATTAAATTTGAATGACATACGGTGTTTTTTATATGATCCTCTCCTATATTTCAAAGGTTCTACATTATGTCTTGATTTTAGACCCTATAGACCATGAGGTTAGAGCATTGACATTAGCTAAGGTGTAAAGGGTTATTCATGGGGCATAGATTGAGGGGTGTTTTAATTGAACATTAAGCATATTTATTATCTTAATGATCTTGCAATCGATTTGGAAAAAATAGAGACCTAGGTGAGGCAAGTTGGCATAAGCATTAAATCCAAAGGTATGGTTTTAAAGTTTTGATATTGACATAATAATTTGGTAGTATGAGGAGTTAATGCATAGTGATCAAAATTCAAATTGAAAAAGTTAGTGAATGATTTTGTACAAAGGGATAGTTATCACTAAGTTTAAATGTGTTGATAAATATTTTAGCAGGAACACTAAGTACATAATTATTAAATATAAGCCAATGTAAATTAAACACATCACTTGGTTAGTTACAGAGATGAGTTGGCAGATATAACTTGTGAATTTCTTGATTTTTCATTCATTTAATTAGAATATTTGATGCAAAAGTGAAGCCCTAGCTAGATAGTCATTGATTTACAGAGCAAGATATTGGCAAGAAATATTAGATAGAGAGCTTGGGTGTACCACCATGTATGTTGTGTAGTGTTCATCATTTCATCTTATGATGATTTATGGGAAAAGTTTATAGTTTTTAGTGAAAAAATACTCCTATTAAAATTTTCATAAGTATGATTAAAAGTTATTAGTATTTTTGGTATGATTTCCTACTTCTAGATATGAAATATAAAGTGAAAGTGTGTGAATTCACTTACATCCAAATGGTTTATAAAGTTATGATAATTTCTCGAACAATTTTGAGAATATTGATAAACTATGCTTAAATTTATGTGTGTTACTAAGATAATGGAGTTTAAGGTCTTTTGATTGTCATAACATATATACAAAAGGGTTTCTTCTTATTCATCTCCTATATGGTCAATAGAATATTTTTTGAGAAGTCACTCAACATGCATGATAATCTTTTGATTTAGACATTTTTGGGTCTCTAAAAGGATAAAATCTATCAGATTAAAGGTTGGGTTTTATGGAATGGAGAAGTATAGATTGAGAAAATCATTTAAGTTTAATGCATGAGATATTTTTAAAGTTTCAATGATTTTAAAGTGTATTTAAGGGTATTTTTACAATGGTTGAGAGTTATGACATGAAAAGAAAATCATGGACTTTATTTCTCTTCAAATATTTGATGATCGCTCACTCTTCAAGCATGTTTTGTGTATGCATTTTATGGTTCATATGAATCTTAAGATTGAAATTTTAGTTGTTTTTTTGTGTATGTTGGATCTTTATTGTAGAAGGTTCATGTTAAGTGCTTTCATGAATAAGGTTTTGATAAAGTGAATAGCTTATTCATTTGTTCACATCATGCATGCATCTTAGTTTGGTTTCTAAAAATATGCATGCATAATAAATATTTTATTTGTTAAAACTTTACTTATATTACAATGAATATAGATTGTGGAAATTGGAAAATACCAAAACTAAAAAGTTACAAGAATTGATTTTAAGTGTGGTTGATTATATATGAATGATGGAAATGGTATGTTGTGATGATCTTTGAATAAATTCTAGAGCTTTTTGGGTTTCTTAGGATTTTGTTTTTTTTCAAAGCTTGAGTTTTGATTCTTAAGAGGAAATGTTTAGTTTGTTTAAAGGTTAATTTGGTTTTGTATAAAGAAATTTTGAATAACCGAGTCAACAATTTATAAATGATATACTAGAAAATCATTGACAAATATACATATTCTTGGGTTTGTGATATTATTTGTTAGTTCATATTTCTAAGGGTGATTTAAGGTTTTAGATAAGATGATATTTCTATTAAAATTTCACCTCAATATTAAAGTTTTAAGTTTTTATTTAAAAATAGAAATTGAGGTTAAGGTTCTCTGATACTTCTCATTTTAAAATTTATATCAGAATCTTATATTGAAATAAATGAGTTGGCTTCAAATAGTATTTTATGTTGTCACTGGGAAAATATTTGCTGAGATATTTTTGATAATTTATTGGTTGTATTCGGTAGTTTTATTGAAGTTTTCAAAGTAAATTTTGATATCGATAGATGGTTATCAGTTTATGATATGATTCAGTTTTAGTTTGTTGAGATATGTTTTCAATTTTATTTGCTTTGGATATTTGTTTTTTTACAAATCTTAAATTTGATTGTTATATTTTAGATTGATCATAATGTTAGGGTGGGATCAACTTGGTTTGATAAGAATTAATCATAATAGGGGATGCAGATAGAGTTTTAATAGTGATAATAATCAACCCAATCCATATAAAGGTTTCCCTAGGGGTGGTTTTCATGTAATAAATTTTGACCCTAGATTCCATAGGAGAAAAAGAATGTCCATACACTTTGATGATATTGATCTTGAATTCTGAGATGTTTTGAGCCGTTTCCCTACTAATCTAGTAAATATAGGAAATAGAGGTAACAAAAGTTTCTTTGGCTATAAATTTGAAACCTAAACACCTTCTAAAAATACTTGAATGAATTGAACTGGTTTCGATCATGACCCTCAATACTTATTATTTCAACCTCCTAATATTAAATGAATTGAACCAATTGTTGATCCTCTGCTTGAAAATCAAGACACACAACTTGAAATAGAGACTGTCTATGCTAGAAACTATAAGAATATGGCCATCCTTTCAGATTTACCTTCTCCTAACCATGTAAATTTTGCTATAAAATGTAAAAAGTTGAGTCTACTTACTACCCATAGTGAACCTATTCTAAGATCTAAAAGATTAAATTTGAGAGTTCAAGGTTATGCTGGTAGAAGGAAGATAATAGACATTCCACCTTCCACTGTTAAAAATAGAATTGTTGAAAATAAAGTTTAAAGTCAGTCTAAGCTAGAGACACCAATGGAGGTCATGATGTTGACAAAAATTAAAATATATATTGATGATAACACAAATACTTTAAGAACAAGATTGGTATTATTTCCTACAATAGAGATGGAGTATAATGTTTATCTTCATGAATAAGACAAACATGTAATTGAGGTGTTGTCTGATTTAGAAGATTATTGGTGATTCAAGGGATAAACTTTATTTTATTACCAAATTTTTTATGACAAAACCTGATATTTTAGTTTCATATTTTAGTTTTTAAATTTTTATATATTTAAATGAATTTTGAAAAATGCATCCATTTTGAAGATCTAGTATAAATATATATGCTTAAGTTATTTGATATGCATTATGGATTAATATAAATAGGATTTATTGATATTTGAATTATTTATTGTGTAATTAAATATGTATTCTATTATATTATTAATCATAAGGGTCCCCGCCCATTAAGATTAGTACCCCCAATCTATACTCAATAGACTTTATTTATTAAGACATTTGAAGTCTTAAATAAACCTATCTTTAACTAATAATTATTATAATTAATTAAATTTTTAAAACTTAAGTATTTAGCATAAACTAATAACTAATTAAAGTTAGTTATAACTTATTTGTAACTATATTTCAAGATATAAGAAGAGATCAATGACTCATTTGAAGATAGAATAATAACAATAGGGATTGAGGACTTAGATATTTTTTGAAGTCAATCATTCATCTCTATTTTTTCTATTCAACTTCTCTGAGATAGTATACCTTTTTCAGATAGACCCAATGGTACTTTATCTGACAGTTGAATAATTATTTATACACCACAAGTATGTCCAACTTTATTTATTATTTAATATTGATTATCTGAAGGTTTCTAACATTAACATCTTTTGATGATTTCTATTTGCAATTCTATGTATAGATTCCAATTATTCAACTTAAATAATGATGAATATTTTGTTATTTTATGCCATTTCATTGATCTATTTTGATTCTAAAGTTGTGATTCAAGTTTTTGTAAAAGAAAAATGTTAGTTTTCTCAATAAAATTAAATTTTTTCTAATAAGATGATTATCCTTTAAGAATCGCATGCTTTATTGTAATATATTTGATTCTAATTTTAATATAACGTAGTTTTTAGTTTTATTAAAATTTTATGTTGTTTCTATTTCTAGTTATAATCTTACCTTTTAGTTTTTAGTTTAGTTTCACTTCTATTTTATGAGTTTAATTAATCACTTAGTCTAATCTCTGTTTATTTATTTATTTTTGGCTGTCATAATGAAAAAAGTTGCATTTAATAGCTTATTGATTATTTTTCAAAATATATAAAAAATTAATTACATATTTAGGATCATAAACAAATTTTTAGAACCCCAATATTAGACTGTTATGATTTTAACTTGACCTTTGTGATAGGTAAAAGGGTTGAATCATTAATAGTATAATTTTTAATGTCAACAAATTTATTGAGTTTGTTGGAGATATCATTAAAAAATCTAATTTATTTTTAGTTTTATTTTCTTCTCACTAATGATTTTTAGAGGTCAACAACCTCCTATTATTCAACCTGAAATAGCTATAGAATATGATCAAGTTGATGTTGCTTTCAATTTAACATGTTATGCATGGTATAATCATCCTAAAAATCTTCATCAGGTTATTGAAGTCATAAATCAAGAAGAAAAGATTTCATAATTTTAAATTGATTGGTATTCAAATCTTACATGTGAGACTCAATGTGATATTTTTAATTCAAATAGAAGAATTTAAAAATATAGAGCAAGAGTTTTAGCTAATAATCCTAGGCCTAAGATTTATTTTATTTCTAATTTTTTTATTCGATGATTTTATTTTTTCTATTAAAATTATTGCTATAAATTTTCAATTGGATCAAGAACATCAAATTTAACATAATCACTCTATTCAAGTAGAAAATATTGAAGCTTCCAATGGGATATCAACTAGTAGGAGAATAGCCAATAGTACAAAATATACTATAATATAAAATTCATAGATTAAAAAATAATAAAGATCAAGATGATTTCACTGAAGGTGAATATGAAATCGATGCTCAAGAAGAGCATCAAATAAATATAGTACCATGAACTTTTACTAATCTAATTAATATTGATAACCATCCTAGTAAGTTACCTTCTCTTATGGTATTAAATATACAATAATTTTTTGGTGCCACTAGAGAATCTTTATAAAATCACTTAGAATATTTTAGATTGGTTTCTGCTACTCTTAAAATAAATAATGGAAAATTTTTCTTAGAATTTTTTGTGCAAACATTAGAAAAAAATATTTATCACATATTTCTTAGTCTACCTGCTAAAGTTCTTGATACTTAGAGAGATATTTAAGATTGGTTAGAGTTATCCTTTAGGAAAGATGAAGATTTTGATCTAGTCAATAATTTTATGAATTTTTCTATCGATCCAGGTGAGACAATTTATCATTTCATTTTCAGGTTCACTAAATTATATTAAAATATCCCTTATAATCTTAGGCCTTTTAAAAATTTATTTAGACTTTATTTTTGTAATGCTTTACTCTTAAAGTATAAAATGGCTTTAAATAATAAAGACATTATATAATACAATGACACATTAGTTTTTTGTATTGAATATGAAAATAAGATTAAATAAATTATTTTTAAAGATAGGTCTTCTATAGTCTTAAATTTATATAATTCTAAATTATTAAAGACCATACAAAGTCTAAAAAATGAGTTGGCTATTGTTAAAAGACAACTTAATGATAAACCTTCTTCCTCACATAAAAATATTAAAAAAGATAAAATGTTAGATATTCTGTATTATTATAATGTTGTGAACTAGACAATAATCTAGATATATGTCTAGAAGTTTTTAAATTCAAAAAAAAATCATTGAAAAGATGAAATTATTGAAGATCTAGCATATAATATAAACACTTTGGATGATCCTTATTAAAATTAAAATGTTTATGTTATAAATACTAGGAATAAATATTATAGTTCTACTCAAAATAGTAAAATAAGAAATGATAAATCTTCTTCTGATGATATAAGTAAAATAGTTCAAAATAATGCTAATAATTTTAATGATAATGCTACTCAAAATATTTTATTTTCAACTAGTTACAATAATAGACAATAGTATTATTGTAAATCTAAATTTTTTAGATAAACTAATGCTAAAATTTATAACATAATTGATTATTTATCAATAATTAAGATTTGATTTTCTTTGTTGCAAGCAACTAATCTTTCAAAATAGTTAGATAAGATTAATGAAGTAGTAAAAAAATATTAGACTTGATGTAGACTTGTAAGAAGAAAGTAATTTTGAACATATTTATGGTAAAAATTTTGATCTTTCTACTAATTACATCCCTCCTTTCTAAGTCACAATTTGAGATCAATAATAAAATAATTCATAATTGTATTTAAGACAGAGTTTTCAAAGAATAATATGCCTAAGTCTATTGCAGATCAATTAGGTATATCTTATGAAGTAGATAATAGGAAGCTTACTAATTTTGATTCTAGACAAATTAAAAATTATTTTAAGTTTCGTTATATAGCATTAGAATTTCACATGTTGAACATACTAGATGTATGACTAATGTTCAAGTGTTGGATATTTTTAATAATTATGTAATACTGTTAGGAAAAGATTGGTCTAAAGCAATTGAATCTTTTGCTGGAAACTATATCACATGGGTTCTTGTTAATAATAAATTTGATTTTATAAAAAGAGAAACTTTTTTGGTATACCTATAGAATCATCTTATTCATCTAATATTTATTACATTATAACTCTAATTAAAACTTATGAATTTTTGAATTTAGATAAATCAAAAAATTAGCATAAAAAAATATTTGAAAATATTATGTTATGATGACTTTAATTTAATGGATTTTTTTCTCAACAATGTGATGATGCTGAAATTTATATAATTTATCTTGTAGAATTTTTTTTGTTATGTCTTAAATTTGTCTTTCAAAAATACTAACGATACTATAGAATTTGAAGCATTATGTTTAGGATTAGAAAAGGTCATAGAGCTGAATGTTAAACATTTGAAAGCTTTTAAGATTTATAAGACTAATCAAACTCTTTTACACCATTATGCACAAAATGATTGGTCATTACTTGAGCATTTCAAAGCTTTCAATATCACATATAATATTTGAAAAATTAATGTCAAAGCTGATAAGCTTGTTGTTTATGATTCTAATCTAAATCTAAGCGAGATTGAACCTTATATACTTTTTTTTTAAATTTTTTTCATCCTAAAATTATTGATTTAAATAGTAGTTGGTATGTGGTTAGTTGTGATGAACATATAGATTGATTACTTAAAGGTAATTACTTTGATCATAATGACTACATACTAAATTATATTTATTATTTACAATTGAGTACCAATAGATTGTCTAGTAGTTTTGTAAGCTTACAATTTATGTGTTAATCTAATGATCAACATAAAATTTCTATAACTAAAGAGCCATCAAGAATAATTATAAGTGAAACCACTCTCATTAATTTAGACACTCAAGATGATTCTAAGTACATTTATCTAGGAATTTAGGTGCATAAAATTGAGAAAGTTAGTTTCATAAAATTATTTAAATAGTTTATCAATATTTTTACCTGGTCATATAAAGACCTCAAGGGTTGTGATACTAATATTATTAAACATAAAATTTATATTAAGCCTGGTATCAAACCTATTAAGTAGAAAATATGAAAAATTAGACCTTTATTAGAGGACACTATTAACAAAGAGATAGAGAAGATGATTGATATTGGTGTTATTTTTGTTATAATATATTAAGAATGGGTATCCAATCTAGTTTCAATTAGAAATAAAAATGGTGACATTATATTATGTGTTGATCTTAAAGATATAAATAAAACTAGTGTAAAAGATAATTTTCTTCTACCAAGCATAGATCAAATTTTGCAACAGGTTGCAGGACCAAAAATAATGTCTTTATTAGTTGTATTTTCAAGTTATAATCAAAATTTTGGAAATTTTGATGATAGACATAAAACTACTTTCACCATACATAGAGGTAATTTCATTTATATTATAATTATTTTTATTTTGATGAATGTATTGGCTACCTTCCAAAGAGCCATGCATGTTGTTTTCAGTGATTTAATAAGCAAAGTTAGTTAAATTTGCTTAGATGATCTCACCATTGATTCTAAAAAGAGAAAAAAAATATTTAGCTCATCTTCGTGAAGATTTCATAAGATGTAGAAAACTTAACATTTATTTAAACTCAAAGAAGTCTATTTTTAGTGTGACTAAACATAAATTGTTCAAACATATAATTTCTAAAGAAGGTATTTCAATTGATACTGAATGTGTTAAAACAATTAAATAACTACCTCCTCCCAAGGATCAATCAAGTTTGAGGTCTTTCCTTGGTGACATAATTTTGTTTAGAAAAATCATTTATAATTTTAATAACAAATTTAATTCATTACAATTATTGCTTAAGAAAGATAAAACATATATTTAGGATGAAGTTAATGAATTAGATTTTAATTCTATTAAAAAAATTATTTCAAGTAATCATGTTCTTGCTAAATCTAATTTGAAGAAATCATTTAGTCTCTATGTTAACACTACTGAAAAGGCTATAGGAACTATAATAACTCATGAGTTTTAAAATAATGAAGAAAAACTAGTTAATTATATTAGCTAGGTTTTAAAAGATATAAAAATTAGGTACCTTTTATTGAGAAATTCATTTTCTCATTGGTTTTCTCTTTGATTAAGTTTCATTATTTATTGATGTAAAATATTTTTTTGTGTAATTTAATATATCTATTTTATCTTATCTTTTAAAATAACGAACCATTCAAGGAAGACTTGTTAAGTAGATTTTACGGATTCAAGAATTTGATCTTGAATTTGAAATTTTTATAACTATTAAAGGTAACGAATTTATAAAACACTTAGTTAAAATTTTGAATCAGATATTAATTTATTAGTTTTATTACTTGATAAAAATATAAATTTTGAATCACACTTAAAGACCATCAAGGTTGTTGAATTTTCTAAAAATTTTAAGTTTGGTCTTAAAATGAATGAACGAGAATATTTATTAATTTAAGATGATTGATATTATGAACTAGTTTGTTATTTTTAAAATCAATCTTATCTTAATAATTTAGATAAAAAATAAAGATCTTCACTAATATTAAAATTATTTAATTTTTATTTTTTATGATTTATTTTTGTTTTATCGTAATAGAGATAGAGTTTTATTAAGATGTAGTACACATAATCAAATTCAAAAACTTCGTAGGGACTATCATGAAATAAATTGTGGTGGATATTATGATGTAAAAATAATTTCTTATAAATTTTTGAGAGTAGGTTATTATTAGCCTACTTTGTTTCAAGATGTTTATAATTTAGTTTGTTTTTTCATACCTTACCAATTATTTGTTGGAAGAGATAAACTACCTTCAATACCTCCTGATTCTGTCATTCCTAAAAAAATATTTATAAAGTAGGGCATTGATTTTATTTTAGATATTCATCCACCTTCATCTGTAAGTCATAGATATATATTTTAGCTACGAATTGTTTCACTAAATGGTTTGAAGCTAAAGCACTTAAAAGTTTAGTAATAGGTGAAATAAAAAAAAATTTAAACAATTTTTTTTAGATTTAGTGTTCTATATGAAATTATTTCATATAATGAAATTTAGTTCATTTTAAATTAGTTCTAGTCATTCATCTATGTATTATCTGTAAGAAAATCGACAAGATGAATCCATAAATAAAAATGTGATTTCTATTATGAAGAAGCTAGTTTGTAATAATAAAAGGAATTGGCATCTAATTTTTTTAAAGCTTTATGGGCTGATAGAAATAATATTAAAATAGTAACTAGTTATTCACCTTTTATATTATCATATAGGTTTGAAGCTACTTTGTCAATAAAATTTTAGATTTCTTCAACTAAAACTGTTTTACATTATGTAGCTGAGGATTTAAGCTTAATAGAATAAATATTACATGATTTAGTATCCATTGACATATCTAAAATGGTATCATTAAAGAAATTAGAAAGAGATAAGAAAAATTAAAAAAAAATCAATAAAAATGTTTCTAATAAAAAGTTTAATGTTGGTGATTTAGTCTTATGTTAAGATAAAACTCAAGAGGATCTTCAAAAACATCATATGTTTGATTTATTATGGCTTGGACCTTATAAAATTATCATAATTCTTAGAAACAATATTTTTCATTCATAAGATCTTGAATAAAATTGGTTACATTATTTAGTTAATGACCATCATTTAAAACTATTTCATGATTAATTATCTTTCAGTTTATTATTTTTACTTTGTTTTCTTTTTTTTTGTTTATTTTATTTTATACTCTTTTTGTTTCTTATTATTTTCCTTTCAATTAGTTGTTTTACTTTGATTTTTTATTTTGTTTTGTTGCACTTTGATTTTGAAATGATCAATGAAAAGTTGTGAATGAAAAATATCACATTGTAAAGAAAGAATACAAGGAAGATGTGAAGTTGGTATATCTTTTATTTTCAAAAGTTACTCTTACAAATTTAGTTTTTATAATAAATAAATAATATGGTTGAGTTGTATTTGGTTGTTAGAGTATTAATTTATTTTTAGATTTTGTGCTTAAGGCATTTGTATTAGATTATGCATAAATTCCAAAATTTTATATTATTTAAATTTTATTTCTTCATGTCATACTAGCTGAATAATTTATCCATTGTTAAACTTTATTATTTATGGGGTTTGCACTTAGTTACTTGAAAAATAATTTTATTAAATCACACTCTCAAAAGAAATTTATTTTATATAATAGGTAAAATGTTGCTACTCAATTTTATTACACAAAGTTGACTAGCAATATCGTTAGTGTTATGCCTATTTTCTACACCCCCTAAATTTTTCAAAATCAATACTTACTGCCATAAAGATGACCATATCATAAAATCTAAAATTATGTCAGAGACCCAATTCATTGATACTATTTCAGATGCATGTTTTTAATTATAGAATGGTAATGATTAATTGATAAATTTATATTTATATTTCTAAGTGGTTTCAAAAAGTATGGTGGATTAATAAATAAAATATGCATATATAGTTATGACTATGATTAGTTGTTTTTATGTTTAGTTCAATTCAATTTTGATAATTTTAGTTGATAAATGACCTTTCAAATTTTGATGCTTTAGTAGATTTATAATGATTCTCTAATTTTCATAGTTGATATGATTAATGAATCACAGAAGATGATGGTGTAATAGATATTATTATCACATTTGAAAATCAATGCATTTGAAAGTTATTCTCGAGGCAAAACACTGATTCATGGCTCATTTCTAGTTACATTTTTTGATATACTAGACATTCGTCACCTTGATGTGCTTAGGTGGTTTGATGATGTTCTCAAAGTTTAGACTTTATATTGCATGACTTAAGATCACTATTTTTAGGTTCTATTTGATTTTCTAGTTTGAATCATTATCTTTTAAGATCATAACCAGTATTTAAAGATCAGTTTCAAAAATAGAACATATGTACCAAGGCATTATTAACATTATTATGCATCTCATTATATATATATATATATATATATATATATATATATATATATATATATATATATATATATATATATTCCATGGAAATAAATCTCAATAAGATAAGGTGTTTTTAATATGATCCTCTCATATATTTTAGAGGATCTATATTATGTCTTCATTGAAGACCCTATGGGCCATGAGGTTAGAGCATTGACATTGGATAAGGTATAAAAAGTTCTTCATGGGTCATAGTTTGATGGGTTTTTTAATTAAACATTACGTTGTTTATTAGATTAATGAGTTTGTGATCGATCTAGAAAAAATAAACATCGAGGTGAGACATATTGGTATAAGCATTAAATCCAAAGGTATGGTTTTGAAGTTTTGATATTAGCATGAATATTTGGTGGTATGAGGAGTTAGTATGAAGTAATCACACCTCGAATGGTGGAAGTTAGCAAATTATTTGGTATGAAGTGATAGTTTTCACTATGTTTAACCATGTTGATAAATGTTTTAGAGGGATAAATAAGTACTTAATTAGTAAATATAAGCTAATATAAATTAAACATGTCACTTGGTTAGTATAAAGATGAGTTTTTTGATATAACATGTGAATTTCTCAATTTTTAGTTCATTTGATTGCAAGATTTGATGTGGAAGAGAAGCCTTGGATAGATAATCATTAAGTCACATATCAATATCTTGGTGAGAAATATTGGATAGAGAGCTTGGGTGTGCCACTGAGTATGTTGTGCAGTGTTTATCATTTTGTTTTATGGGAAAAGTTTACCATTTTTAATGAATAAATAGTCCTATTTGAATCTACATGAGTAGGATTAAAAGTTATCAGTATTTTTGGTATTTTTGTTTGTTTTGACATATGAAATATAATGTGAAAGTGTGTGAGTTCACCTGCATGCAAATCATTTAGAAAGTTATGACAATTTTTAAGGGATTTTGATAATATTGATAAACTATGCATAACTTTATGTGCATTACTAAAAGAATGAAGTTTAAATTCTGTTGATTGTGATAACATATACATGAAAAGGGTTGGTACTCATTCATCTCTTGTTTATTGAATAGAATTTGTTTTGAGAAGTCGATCAACATGCATGATAATCTTTTGATTTAGACATTTTTGGGTCTCTAAATGGATAAAATCTATCTAATTTGAGGATAGATTTTATGGAATGGAGAAGTATAGACTAAGAAAATAATTTAAGTTGAATGCATGAGATATTTTTAAAAATTTGATGATTTTCATAAGCATATTTGAGGTTTTCTTTACTATGGTTGAGATTTATGGCATGAAAAAGAAATCCTAGAGTTTATTTTTCTTTGAATATTTAATGAGCCCTCACTCTTCAAGCATGTTTCATGCATGTATTTTATGGTTCATATGAATCTCAATGATGCAAATCTAGTTAGTTTTGTGCATATGTTTAATATTTATTGTGGAAGGTTCATGTTAAGTGCTCTCATGAATAAGGTTTTGATAAAGTGAATATCTTATTCATTTATTCACATCATGCATGCATATTAGTTTGGTTTCTATAAATATGCATGCATAGGAAATATTTTAGTTGTTCAAATTTTGTTTATATCACGATGCATATACGTTGCGGAAATTGGGAAATACCAAAACTAAAAAGTTGTAACAATTGATTTTAAGCCTAGTTGATTATATATGAATACTTAAAATGGTATGATATATTCATCTTTGAATATATTTTGAAAATTTTTATGTTTCCTAAGATGTTGGTTATTTTTTAAGCTTGAGTTTTGGTTCTTAAGAGGTGATTATCAGTTTATACAAATATTAATTCAGTTTTGTATAAAGAAATTTTGAATAATTGAGTCGACTATTTGTAAATGATATGTCAAAAAATTATTGAAAAATATATATAGATATTCTTGAGTTTTTGATTTTATCTAATAATTTACATTTGAAAGGGTGATTTAAGGTTTCAAATAAGATGCAATTTTTGTTAAAATTTCACCTCAATATTGAAGTTGTAGGTTTCTCTTTGAAAATGGATGTTGAGGTTAAGGATATTTGATACTTTTTATTTTAAAATTTATATCATAATCTTATTTATAATAAATGTGTTGGCTTCAAATAGTATTTAATGTTGTCACTTGAAAAATATTTGTCGAGATATTTTTGACATGTTCTTGGTTGTATTCGATGGTTTCACTGAAGTGTTCAAAGCAAATTTTTATATAGATAGATGGGTTTTGGTTTATAATAAGTTTCAATTTCATTTTGTTGAGATATGTTTTTAGTTTTATTTCTTTTAGACATTTTGTCTTTCCTAAATATTAAATTTAATTATTATATTTCAAATTGAACATAATGTTAGGGTGGGATCAACTTGGTTCACCAAAAAGTAATGATAGTAGGGGATGGTGACAATGTTCCAATAGTGATACTAATCATCTCAATCTTAATAAATTTTTTCTTAGAGGTGATTTCTATGAAATAAAAATTGGCCCTAGATTTTATCGGGGAACAAGAATATCCATACACTTTCATACTTTTGATCCTGAATTTTGGGTCATTCTAAGTGATTTTCCTAATAATCCAGTAAACACAGAATATAAAATATATAGAGGTAACATAAATTTTATTGATCATAGGTTTGGAGCTCGAATACCTTATTAAATTAGTTCATCTCACGTTTTGGATCATGACCCTCAACACTTCCCACTTTAGCCTCTTAATGTTGAATTAATTGAACCACTTTTTGATCTTCTACCTATAAATCAAGCCACAAAACTTGAAATAGAAACTAACCAAGCTAAAATCTATAATAATTTTTCCATACATTCAAATGTACCTTCTCCTTCAAAGGTAGAGTCTTCTAGGAAATGTTAAAGGCTGAGTCTAGCTATTGCCCATAGTGAGCCTATTCTGAGATCTGAAAGATTGAATTTGAAAGTTCAAGGTTATGATGATAGAATGAAGATAATAGACATTCCACATTATACTATAGAAAAGAGAACTAAAAAAAAATGAGTTAAAAGTCATTATGAGCTAGTGACACCAATGGAGGTTAGGATGTTGAAAATAATAAAATTAGAGATTGATAACAACACAAATGATTCAAGAACAAGATTGGTACATTTTTTTGCAATAGAGATGGATTATAATGATTGTCTTCATGAATAAGGCAAACATTTAATTGATGTGTTATTTGATTTAGATGATTATTGGTCATTCGAGGGATAGAATTTGTTTTATTTCTAAATTTTTTAATGATAAAACATGATATTTTAGTTTGATACTTTAATTTTTAGATTTTAATATAATTTTAAAAATATAGAATTTTAGAGTTATGGTATAAATATATATGCTTAAGCTATTTGATATACATTATAGATTAATATAAATAAAATTTATTAATTTTTGATTTTTTAAATTTTACGATTAAATACGTATTCTATTATATTATTAATCATAAGGATCCCCACATGTTAATATTAGTACACACAATCTATTTAATAAAATTGATCAATTAAGACTTTTGAAGTCTTACATAAACTTATCCTTAACTAATAATTGTTATAATTAATTTAATTTTTAAAAGTCAATTATTTAACATAAACTAATAACTAACTAAAGTTAGTTATAAATTATTTGAAACTAAGTCTGAAGGTATAAAAAAGATCAAAGATTTGTTTGAAGATAGAAAAACAACAATAAGTATTGAGGACTTAAACATTTTTTGAAGTCAATCATTCATCTATCTTCTTTCTATGTAACTTCTCTTAGATAGTACAAATTTTAAAGATAGAGTCAATGGTACTTCATCTGATGTTTGAGTAATTTCTTATAAAACATAAGTATATCTAGTATTATTTATCATTTAATATCGATTATCTTAATATTTCTAAGCTTAACATCTTCTGATGATTGCTATTTATAGTCTTATGTATATATTTTAAGTATTAAACTTGAATAATGATGAATATTTTCATATTTTATGACATTTCATTGATCTATTTTGATTGTAAAGTTGGAATTCAATTTTTTGTAAAAGAATAATGTTAGTTTTCCAAATAAAGTTATCATTTTTACTAACATGACTCTCCTTTGAGACTTGCATGATTTATTGTAATCTATTTAACTCTAATTTTAATATAAATTAATGTTTAATTTTCTTTAAATCTAATTTTATTTATATTTTATATTGTTACCTTTTTGTTTTTAGTTTAGTTTCATTTCTATTTTTTACTTTAATTAATCACTTAGTCTAATCTTCATTCATTTATTTATTAGATAACAAAAAATCTATCTTTAAGTCTTTCTTTAGTTTTATTTATTTTGAGTTCTCTTAATTTGAATAGATTTATAGATCTGTTTAAGTCTTTAGATTTATAGTTTAGTTTAGTTTAGTTTAGTTTAGTTTTATTCTTAAAAGTTACTCTTAAATTTTTTTAGATTTATTTATGTTCTAGTTTTAGTTCTAGTTTATTTTTTTATCTTCCTCTTTACTTTTTTATCTTGTCTTTAGCTTTGTCTTTTATCATATTAGATTGCTTAGTTAGACTTTAATATTTTACTAGTTCATTATTCCTTTCGTTTAAATTATTCATTTACTTTTCTTTAGTTTAATTTTCTTTATTAGTTTAGTTATTTGTTAGTTGTTTATTGTCTCACTCTCTTGTTTACATGTTTGAATATCTTATCTTTTCTCTTATCTTTATTCTATTTCTTCTCTTTTTGGTTATCTTTTGGAGTTAACTTAAATAATATTATAGTAAAAAATTATATATATATATATATTAGATTTCTATTCTTCAAGAGACTATGTGATTGATAGGTTTTCTTTGTTGAATAGGATAGATTATATATTATTATTTTAAATGATTCATTATTTGACAAAATGAATTTTTGATTGTTATAATAGATTAAATTATATTTCATAGCTTATTAAATATTTTTCAAAATATATTAAAAAAATCCCTCACATCTTTAGGATCATAAATGAGCCTTTAGAGTCCCATGATTAGACTGGTATGATTCTAACTTAACTTTTATGATAGGAAAAAAGGTCGATTTATTTAAGGTATAATTTTCAATGTCAACAATTTCATTTTCAACTTCTTTCATGAATTTATCTTTTATTTACCTTTTCTCTATCTCTTTTTCTATACGTGATCCCACCAAATCATTACATGACCCTTTAATTTCTTTCATACAAATTTTAATTTATTATCTTCTCTTAGATTTTTTCATTCAAAAAACATTTTTGTGTTATTCATCCATTCTAACAACTTTTATGGTTTTAAAAACCTTCCATAATCTAGAACACCAACCTTGATTACTTTGTTCCTTCCCTATAAATACCTAACCATCATATCTTCCATTGATGTTAGTTGTTTATGTTATTCTTCATCTTTCTATATTTAATCTTCATTATCTATTTTTTATTCTACATCATCTTCCTCTCTCTTTTGTCTTTGATTTATGATAATTTTAGTTAATTATTCCACTTATCTTTGTAAATATTACATATTCTCATTCATTTGAGATATTCCTCCTCATCCTCTCATAATCTCTTACACCTCTAATAAACAAACATACTCTAATACCAAATAATCAACCTAAATACAATCAAGGTAAAAAAAAATGAATAGAAATAGTACAAAGAACATCTAAAATAGTATTATATAATGATTCATATATTGAATGAATGAAATAATTACATACAAGAGCATAAATAATCATAAACTCATAATTGGAGTTGACATGTAAAATTTGAGAATTAAAAAACCCTATTATTTTTAGAAGCTACTATTTTTAGTAAATTGTATATGTAAATGCATAAATTTATAAAAACATCCACATATCTCCTAAAAATTAAAATTAACCTAAGATATAGATTTGAATTGAATTTCATGTTTGGTTGCTAAAATATGATAATTTCAAAACATAGGAAAATATTTATAAAAATCAAAACTTAGTTTTAGAGCCTCAAATGGTCACCTATGGCCTCTATTTTTTTTAAAATGTCCATAAGTTGATAAATTAGCTTATGGTTGAATTTAAATTTTGAAGGTGATCATATTTGTGCAATTGAGATCTCAAACAAAGTTATGGATCGAAAGTTATGGCCTCTGAATGTTTAGGCTCTACATTAAGGATGGGATGGATGTCAACAAAATATACACCATCTCCCAAATGAAATCATTTATTGATGAAAGATAATTTCAAAACTCCAAAAGGTAGAGGATATATAAAATAATCGTATATATTCTATCTTTATGTTATAAATTTTATTAATCTAGGCATTCATTGGATGATAGAGGCCATTCTTAATCTTAGGAGAAGAAAACTACAATCTATGTAGTGTTAGGTATTTTTGAAATGATAATGAAAGAAGTTTTAGATATACGGTGATCATATCATTAGAATTTTGTAAATTATTTTGGGTGTCTAAGATCTTTTTTAAAATTTGGGAATTTATAGTTTTTTGGTTTCCTATGTTATCTGATAGGTTTTAATTTTGTATACATATGGGACACCAAAAGAAAAAATTGTCTATCAAAAAGCAAAAACATAACCTATATATAATGTATTTTGAAGCCACTACACATAATATTTCACAACCATTGCCAATTTTATTCTTTAGCCAATACCCAAAACTTTTATATTATCTACCTAGAATCTTCTATATATATATATATATATATATATATATATATATATATATATATATATATATATATATATATATATATATATATATGAGCATAAACACACTTAGCCAAAAAGTGATCAAGATGTCACATAAAGAGATAACCTATGATAGATTTCAAAATAAATTTTCAAAGATCATTTAAGAGAGTTTTACAAAGGCCTCCGAAGCTTCCATCTATAATATGTCTAACATAGTTTTCCTTCCTCACTTATTATTTATTTCAGAGGAATTACAAATTAATGGTAGTTGGTAAATAATTCTATGACTAATATTATTAGGATTAACTTGAGATAAAGGCTTTCCTTCTTCTAGATATATAGTAAAGTCATGCTCTACCTCAGAGGAGACTGAGGTAAATTTAAAATTAACCACACATTGCCTATAATTTTAGGTATAGAGAAACCCTCTTGATATATAAGTCTTATAGACATATTAAAAACATAATTCATTGAAGAATAAAAATGAAAATTTTAATAATAAATCAACTAGCATGTTTCTATAGAAGATGGATCCATTGCTACAACATCCACATCCTTTACTATGAAACATTTATCTACTGTTACAGTTCTTACAACTTTTAATATAAAATAATAATAAAATATTTGAGAAAATTCAACATTTTTTTATAGAGGTTAAATTAACTTTTTTAGAAGTTTGATCATTCATTAGAGAACATGTAACCTTTGTTGCAGAAGCTAAATGAATTTCACTTAACATAGATCCAAATTTTAGTTTTGGCTCCAAACTCAATTCTTATATTAATTCATAAGGGGATCTAATAGATTGATTAATTACATCAAATTTAACCATTTGATAATGATAATCCAACACTTTACACCAAGTGTCATGCCTACCTATTTTATGCCAATTTTATACCAATTAAATCCCTTTTCCAATGAAATAAATGACATATATCCCATGACAAGACATGATCTAAAATTGAATGCTAGTAGTTCATATGCCAACTACTATTTCTAGGTAATATTTACAATCATGATAAAAATATCTAAAAAAATCCATCAAAGGTACATTTGAACATAGATCTTTGAAAAATTATGTTGGGAATGAAGCTCTTCCTCCTAGGGAATAAATAGGCACCTTTCCAAGGTTTTCCAATTTTCCTAAAGAATGAGAACATCTATTATTGTAGAGGATATGTAAGCATCCTAACCTAGACAAGAGTCACCAGGAAATTATCAATTAAAGAATTAAAATATATAATCTAATGTTTTATTTAAATATTATTTAAACTCCATAACCAATGCCCTGAATGTAAATCTTATCCTTGTCCTCCTTCAAACCACATATCAAAATAAAAAAAATCCTTTGGTATATTGATAAATGAATATTTATTCAAAAGAAAAATAAGAATTTTAAATAATTACATGTTGTGATATCTAAGAATTTTTATTAACTAGATAAGTCCAAAACTTATGGAATCTATAAATAATCCTAATATTTGTCAATTATTTGTTTCCTCCATCACCTCTTTAAACAAAACCTCATACATCTTAAAGACAAGGGGTCATTTCAAATGCCAAGATGAAGGGAATAGAATAAGGGAACTACCCCTTCAAACTATTTTCTCATGAAAGGTTTTCCTACCCACCAAATATGTATTCATTTGTTAAAATATAGGGTTGACAACATTTTGTAAAAATAAGATAGGAACATTTTCCATGGTTTGCATAAATAGCAATTTTTTGAGAATTAGAAATAAATTTATTCCACCCTAGTTTAGACTTAGATCTAATGCTTTAGAGACCAAACACACCTTTTTACAATTGATTAAGAGGACCATTGGAAGACAAGCAGATTAAAGAAGAAAAAAAGCACATCACATTAAGATCCAATTTTTTTATACCATGAGAAACAATAAAAGTCTGGTATGAGTCAGACCCAAATAAAATTATGAGCACTAAGAAAAGGATGTACAATATCCTTCCAAGATTGAGCATAATTAGTGAAAATGTTAAATGACTCCTCATATATGTATGATGAAATAGTGGCATAAGATATTTGCAAGGACTCTGATCCAAAGATTCCATTTTTAAAGTTACTAAAATTAGATATCAATAAAGCATGAGAATTTATATATGTTAGAGATATCTCTAGAGGAATTAGACAAACAATGGGGTTGTGAAGGGCATAGAAGTTAGAAGAAATTGAAATATCATGCTTTCCATGAGTATAAAAAACACAAGGATTATAAATTTATATACATCTTCATGTTAGAAGAGATTGAGTCATTCTTATGGATTAATTATTATTAAATATTCAAATAGATTGGAAATATTAGTGAACTTAAATCTTCATATATGTAAATATTATATACAATTCAAAATTCAATAATAAATATAAAATTAATCAATAAAAAAATAAATATGCATAAACTTAAATATATAAAATCTAACTATTGATATTTATTTAATTTAATAAATATAAAAATATTACAATGTCTTTCTATCTTAATAATATCACCTTAGTGTAATCATATTGAAAAAAAATAGTAAAAATTAGAAGAAGGTTTTTTTTAATAAAAACTACACTGATTTGATTAATGCATCGATATTTTAAATCAAAATTTTCAATCCATCATTGGGGTACCATACAATCCATCTTGAGGGTAACTTAAGTATGCATCCAAACTTAACTAGAGGACTTAATATTGTTACTTTAATTTTATTAATCCATTGATATATGAGATGACAACACGCAATACATGTTCTAGATATTTTATGATCTAATTAATCCATCAAAATTGAAAATCACAACATGCAATATATCATCAAGGTATTGTAGGTTACAATATCCTCATGACATATCACATGTTGTAATCTAAAACTATCATATCAACTCATTTTTTCCCAAAATCACTTATTATTTTTACTGAATGTGAAATACTCAAAAATTTAATTATTTAGAAAACTAATAAAAAATTACCATGAATGCTAAAGTATAAAAAAATTCAATATTTACATGCAAAAAGAAATCTTCAATAATTATGTGACCATTTATCAGTTATTTTATTGAATATAAATGTATAAAACTCTTCAAGTGGTTCAAATAATTAGTGTAGAATCACTTGAGTCAGGGCAAAATCTTGTAAGGTATAATAACTCGTTACTTAAAAAAAAATATAAAATATAAATCAAAATCAAGCACATTGTAAAAACAATATATAGAATATATAAATATGCAAATATATATATATATATATATATATATATATATATATATATATGTATGTATGTATGTATGTATGTATGTATGTATGTATGTATGTATGTATGTATATAACTAGTAGTTTCCCCAAGGGTACAAGTTACTCTAAGAGTAGTTTTTATTTAAGGGAGATTGGAATGTGTGTGGAAAGAGTTGAGATGGGTTAGTGAAGGGGATATAAACATGCATGATTATTATTGGGTGCAGCCATTGTAAAGTTTGACATTGAGATCCCATATTGTATATAGTAAAATGTTTTTTGTGGTAACAATTTTCACAATAGAATATGATATTTTATATTAATGATCATAACTATGATGGTGAAATGATTAAAAGGAATAGATATATAGATTAGTTAATGTAATATTTTTATATAATCTCTACATTATTAAGTTATGAATTGTTATTATTCCCTTCTTGGAGCTATTTATTGAGCGTGAATAACATTCCTTCTATTAGAACTCTAATCCTAAAAACCCAAGTGTAATCAATTTTGTCATCTATAGGTTAAAAACATTACTCGCATGTGGTTCAATGAAACCCCTAGTACCCTTTACATACCCACATGCTACTACATGACCTTAGGTGGTTAGATGTTACTTTGATGACTGACCCCACTCAAGCTCTTTTTATATTATTAAAAGTGTTGGGGGCTTTGGGATGGCTATCAAGTTGAAGCTAAGTCTACACAAGAGGTATGTGTCATGTTTGTATTCAATATATACCCTATGAAACATGTCAATGTAGGTCTATAGTAGGATTGTAACACGTAACATGCCATCATTGGACATGGGTACCCAACCTTTCAATTCTTGATTGATAAAGGGACCATATGAAACTATCTTTTTGATTTGGGAGACACAATTTGACATTCCTTGACTATTAGTTGGTCTATGTGTTTTTTTTCTATTGGGTCCTAGTTTTGTAATCTATGACAAGGCCTAGACTATAGCTCCTATATCCTAGGCTAGCTGTCACCTCATTATTAAGTGTAGGGACTCAAGTTCATAGTCCCTGACTATCAACAGGTCCATAAGGTGGTTCCCCATCAGGTCCAACCTTGTGAACTCTATTGATAGGACTAACAAGTGGTGGTGACTCTAGGATTCTAGAATACATCCATGTGCATACTATTATTGTTAAAATATCAATTGTTTCTTTACAAATATTAATTCCCTATGATTTACGTATGGTTATATAACATGACATTTTGATAGAAATTTGTATTGCCCACCACATGTATGGGTTATTTGAAATATTGGATTAACTTTTATAATAAGCATTTCTTCTACCTATGTGAGATTAGATATAACTTTAGGCTATGTTCTAGAATCTATGTTAATATAAGCACAAAAGTGAATTTTTTTCTACAATGCACCTATGGTAAGTATGATCACCATGGTAATTTCTTGTTTCTATACCTAGATATGATTCCTTACAAATAGAGAATGGATGTATTAAGGAAAAAAATTATTCTCTCACAAGAATCATATTTAATGTTTCTTAAAATCACTATTAGTAATTGGGGAGGGGGGGCCGGGTACATTCAGTATTTGTTGTCTGTGCATGGTAATTAAGTCACCATGTGCATTTATTGATCTTTGTGAATTGAAGAGCTCAAATGAGCCCTTTTATTAGATTTTTTAGGACCCATGAATGTCTACAATGATCAATAAAAAAAAACATATTACTAAATTATTGGAAAGGCTATGTATAGTCTTATTTCTTGTAAATAGACGTAATATACTATACAAGTGTAACTATGTAAAAGAGATCAATAGAGTTAAATGATCACATTTATATAAATATCAACATGAAGAAGATGTGGCTCTAGATGAATAGTAGTATAGGTGTAATCATATAATTATAGGTAATTTTTCAAGCATGTTTTCAATACCAAAAATGAAGTGCACATTTTTTTTAATTTATTATAATTATTGTGTTCAATATATTTAAAATAGTGCCCAATTTTACATTTTTAAACTTTTATAGATATAGATATAGATATGTTGAGAATAAAATAATGATATTTTTATTAATGTACATTCAAATGATTTTGGATATTGAAATCTAATATAAAAAGTTAAAAATCTAAAATTAACATCTCATTTGACATCACCCCTATTCAAATGTAAAATAATGTCTAATTAGGGAAAGCATGATTAATGATATAAGCTGATTAGTTAAACCCCATGTTTATTATTATTTTTTTACTTAAATAAATTTATTAATTAGGAATACTTTACTATATATTTTCTTATATTATAAGTTAATTAAGTAACCAATATAATCTAATTACTTGGACTGTACGCCTGATTTCACCTGTTTTACATTCAATTATCAAAATCATGATATATTCGTATAAAGAAAAAAAATTATAAATATTTCATGGTTATATATGTATAAAACATTTTAAAGTATTTTAATATTAATTAAGTCATTTCATTTTTATGTTTTAAGTATACTATCTTTCTATATATTTATATATTCATATTATAATTTTTTATTAATAAGTACCATGTATTTTAATGAAGTCATTTTTAACTGGTAAGTCTTTTTTAAAAAATTTAAGTTTACTATCAATTTTCTATTTCCACTTTAAAATAAATTTTAATGATTTTAAGATATTTATTACTTGTCTCTTCTTTTCACATTATTATTTCTATTAATGTATTATATTCTATTATATATTATTATTAATATAATATTATAATGTGATAGATATTATTGTAGTATTGATATTATTATAATATTATACAAATTATATATTAATATAATACAATGATAATAGTAGATGTGAGGCTCGTAAATATGATTTATATTATTGTTTAATCCAACCTCTAAAAAAAAATAGAAATAAAATGAAATTATCTTTCAAAATATTACAAGTTTTTGAAAGTATTTTCAATAATATTTATTCCATATTACATTGTTTTGCATTTTTAATATTATCTTTCACCAATAATTTTTCAATATTTTTTACTCCATATTTCACTGTTTGGCATCTTAACTTCACGAATATTTATATTCTTTCACAATAATTTCAAAAAATTTAATTCAACATTTAATAGTTCCAAACAACTTTCCTAAAATTTATAACTTTCAATAATATTTGAATACATTTAACTCCATAATTTTTTGTTTCATGCACATTACACAAAAGTTTACTAAAAGTTAGGCTACAATATTTATGGTAATTTCACATCAACTTACATACTTTGTTTGGAAAAAATATTCCTTGATAACATTTACATGTGCCATATGCCTAAAATGGAGTTTGTGTACATATGTTTTAATGTATTTTTATTATTATGACAACAACATTATAGTATCTATTACTAATGTGGCAAATAGTAATGGTTTTAATCTAGATGATTTCTCTTATATGTTAAATATGGAAAATAGTAATGGTTTTAATCTACATGATTTCTCTTATATGTTATGGCTATCCTGCCATGTTTGTACTGAGAGGAAGGGTTTAATTCGTTGAAGCTACATTTTTTATGAAGAACCATATAAAACTGAAACACATAGGTAATACTTCCATAGCTTCCCTAATCTTCTGCCAAAAAATTCATTGTGGCTCATTTCTACATGAAGAACATGAGGTATGGCTATCCTGAGAAAAATAATGTCTTAAGAAATTATACCAGACATAAGATTACACTTCCTAAAAGTAGATAGAGGATGGCTTCACCTGAGACTGTAGACTACATGAAGGTTGTGAAGAAACATGCATTTTTGGCAAATCAGACAAATAATTTCTTCTCTTTTATCTTATTGATTTAAAGCAATGAATCTTTGGTTTGTTTTTGAATAGTTAATGTAACAGTAACTATGGAAAATCCATTATATATAGCTTATATTATAATTATGCATTTTGAGCTTTGCTCTAGAAATTTCTAATATTTCTATTTCTTGTTTGTGCTAATGCATTAAATGATACTAGTAAGGTGATACACTAACTATTTGTAAATAAGAGTTTTGCAACTCATGGACCCAATTCCAAATTCAATTTTCCCAATTTCATTCCGTCTAAGTCTTCACTCTCTTGTTGTAAGATTTGGCTCATTATAGCTAAATACGCACAAGGCCAAATCCTCTCAAGCACCAACAATAACAAAAGCTTCTTGATGGAAAATCCCAAATTACTGTCAACATCCTCCTTTTGGTCAGAAATGGAAGCGCCAAGTGACAATCAATCAATCCCTGAGGAGTTGGAATTTGCATATTGGGAACAAACTCACCAAATGATTTGACAGAAATAGCTGGTTATGAAAAATGCCAATGAAAAATGTTGAGCAAACTAAAAATGTTTAGTACTTCACACACATATTTCAAAAAATGTGACTATGTTCAGTTGGATAAAAATCAAATATCTAATTTTTTGTCTCATGTGAGACGAATCTAAAGGGTTGCCACCCAATTAGAAATGCCTCCGACATAAATATATAAAACTCTTCAATTGATTAAATCCAAATTAATCTAACAATACAAAGAGATGAACAAATTTAAGCACACTAAGATGAACGTAATGTTTATCTACTTTAAATGTTTTTGGACCTTGTTCAATAATTTTTGCACTATCCAAAACTGCTACAACTTCATGTGTACTCAATTTATTTTGAACTCAGATATTTATTATCTTTTCCTATTTGAAAAAAGAAAAATTATATATTTATTGGCCATGTTATTTCATTTTACTTTAATATAATTTTTTCAATACAATTTTTTATCTGAATAAAGTCTGATAACATTTTTGAAAAAGTTACCCCAAAAAAAAAATCTGTATTGAAAAAAATTATAAATATTAAAAATCCTCAAACATATCTCCCATCCATTTCACATTTCTATATACCTCTTAAATATTATATGTCAATCAATTATTATAACAAACATAAATACATAATACTCTTCGAGTGAAAACTCACTTGAGTTACTTAGCAGAAATCTTCTCGTTAAACTCTTCTCGAGTGTGAATTCATTCCATTATTTATTTTTGTTTTCTACTTTGGCGGTGTTGAAATTTCGACGTTGCCCGAGTGGTCAGTATACGACATCTGCTACCCAGCTAACCCTCTTGATCCCGAATTAATGTTGTTGAATGTATATGATCTTTAAGAGACGATCTGGTATATGGTAAATTGACAGAGATGGGTTCATTAGAGCGTTCAGAAAAAAACACAAGTAGGCGGATAGCACATCTCAAATATATGCCGTAGTTCATGAAGGTAGGTGTAAAAAGCTGTTGGAAGCTTTTGTCTAAATAGCAGATCTCAAATATATGCCGTGCTGGAAACTCGAATAATTTTGACGTCAATGTTTACGTAAAGTTATTATGTTAAGACGTTATCTACTAGATAATGTGTTTCGAACCGTGTTTTTAAATGCACGTACTCTACTGCGCTGGAAACAGATTAATGACTCCACTTTTTACACGAGGTTGGTTGTAAATTGCTATTGGGGAAATACATCATTAGTGGAATACTTTGGGGTGTTTTATTGATAGCAACGAGTCAAAATATAACTTTGTTGGTGCTTAAATCTGTGTAGTGTATACACTTAAAATCGTTCCTTTCATTTTTTACGATTAATATTTTTATTAGTCAACTTAATTCTGGATAACTTAATTTATTCCATTAATTTATCCCGTTCCTAGTCATTTATCTAATATCCCCTTCCATCATCTTACCTCCACTAATCTTACTCATACCTAATCCTTCATTAATTCTCCTTAATCCCTATTATCCCAATTTAATTTTAGTTATCTATTATATGAAAATTTTAAATTCGCATAACCTCACCTACCCACCTATTAACCTAAACCTTAGCCTTTCCTATATCCCTAGTCCCTAATCACCTACCTAATCCCTATCTGACTCCCACCCAATCCTTCATTATCCGTAAGCTAATCAAGAAGCCTTTAGAATTGGAGAAACTCCTCCAAGACTCTACAAGTTTCTAAACTAGAAACTTCTAAAGAATTTAATATTCCTTAAAAAATCCATAGCCATTGATCTCATCCCTTCAACTTTGAATATCAACCCTTGATCTTCCCTCCATAATCTATATAAATGAGCCTTTTTCTCCATGGAAGATAATGTCTAATCTCATATCAAATCCATGTCAAATTAGTTATCAAATCCATCATCAAAATCCTTTTATCATGTCATCACCATGCCAAAAATCTGAGTCTACATGCAATCAATTCATCCATTAGAACATCCTAGAAGGAGGTGATATGAAGCGAGGAATTTGGTAAGGTCTATATCATTATGATTTGTTTCATGAATCCTTCCTAATAGGTAGTTTTTGTTTTGATTTTGAATTATCCTGTTTAATTCATAATGTACTCAAAATCCTACTACATTTTGGTGACCACAGTGGGATGGAGTAAAGTCTTTTAAACTAATTTTATAAATGACAAAGTGTGATAATACAACTTGTAAGACAAATGTGGTGCTTTATTTAATAATTTTTTTTTTCGTTGAAGAAAGGAATCTCTTGGGAGGATTTCTCACGTCTAAATGAGCAATCTATATTTTGTTATAGCATTACAAATTTACATTCTATGACAAATTTGCAGATTTGTAGAAGTAAATATTTTTGTTACCAACATAATATTTAACCTGGTGCATAATATTTGTTTCTTTGGCATCTTGATGGCACATTAAACTTTGAAATTTTTCGATTCCACTCCCTAACGTCTTGGTAAGATTATCCCTATGTTGTTATTGTTATTGTTATTGTTATTGCTATTGTTCTTATTATTATTACACATAGAGAGATTCATCCATCAATTTTTATAGCCATTTACGGGCTCGAGGAAAACAAAAAAAATACTAACTCATCTCCTCTCATATGAATTTAAATAAACTAAGGAATATTTAGGGATAAAGGACATATTATACCACCATGTCTCTTTTTTATATGTTCATGTATCATTTTTATAGTGAATTCCTATTAATAGGGTTCTTTTCATATATAATGGGCATATAATTTTGGAGCTTCAGGCTATGGGACTTATTAAATACCACTACATGAGGATTTTTTATGTCGATGTATAATTTAGAGACTTAAATCATGATAATGAATCCCATTTCTCTTACAATCAAGGCAATATTTTACACTTTAATGGTAGGGAACACATATGAACACTATATGTTGATTTTATGTGTCAACATATCCTATCTAGAGTGAATTTTTGACTAAAATAGGCCTTTTAACATGAAATCAATACATAAGAGGAATACTTATTAGTATAGAAAAAAATTAGACTTCCATGTGTCACTTTTGTGTGTTCATGTTTCCATTTTAAAGACAAATTGACTAAATTAGGGTCCTCCCACATGCAATCAAAGAAACTAAAGAATTTTTATTGTTAGGAGGAATATGAAACCACCATGTGTCATTTTAACATGTTCATGTATAATTTTTATAGCAATTTGTAGTAATGAGGTTGCTTTCATGTGCAATGGCTACAATATTTGTCAATTTAATTTTTGGTGACATATTAAAATCTATCTCTTGTCATTTTCATGTATTTATGTTTAATTTTAAAAGTGAATTCATTATAATAGGGCCCATTT
>JARHVA010003962.1:1752500-1753827 GCA_037957365.1 Torreya grandis
TGTGATAGGCACGCATCAAGCATGTAGACAATAGAATAGTTGTAGGAAAATGAAATCACATACATGAGAATATTGCTTAAACAAGCTAAGATCAAAATCAATCTTCCATTGAATAATAGTTCACCAAGAGAGATGTACATATAGGATTACATGAGCAACTCCTCCTAGGAAAGGCAATTAGAGAGACAATAATAGAAGAGTAACTCACATTTTGAAAATAGCTAGTCAACAGAGTTACTTCCTATTCATTTAATCAAAATGTAACTCCAATAACACCTAAGCAATATTATCCATGAAAGTATGAAACTCTAAATATAGGTGAAAAGCTCATAATAAATAAATATGGAAAAACTAAAACCCCTACTCTGACACTCCCCCCATAAGCACAACTTAGGTGGGTAGCGTAAAAGGAAAAGGGTCCCAATAGCTAGGCTTGATCAGCAACCCAATATAAAGAAATATCCCACAAAGTAGATAAAATGAGAAAACCAAGAGAAAAAACTACCCCCAAAATATAGATATAGAATAAGTGAAGAGGCTAGAAGGCCAAAATATGATGTTGTCAATGTAGATCACACCAAAAGAATAGATCGTAGATGAATGTACTTTCTCTCAATGAAGGTTTTGGTAAAGATAATTGCAACTTGATCTGAAGAATGCTAAAATCTCAAGTTGATGAACTGACCATTAATAAGCTCTCAAATAAATAAATGTTAATCTCAATGTCTTTGGTCTACTAGTGGTGAACCATATTCACACAAATTTGTATGGTAGTTTGGTTATCATAATAGATGATGGTCGGCTTCCTAAAATAAATATCAAACTCAGATAGAATCCTCTAAAGTGAAATATTATCAATAGTTGCATTAATAGGTCCCCTATACTCTACATCTATGGATGATATACAAATATCATTTTCATCCTTAATTGACCAACTAATGGGACCAGAACCCAAAGAGAAGTTGCAACCTAAGTTGGATTTACGATTCTAAGTATTACCAGTCCAATCTAAATCTATAAAATCAAGCAAGTCAACCTCTACGCCAAATCTGTACTAAATCTTGAATCTATAATAGCCTTGAATGTAGTGTAATATGCTGTTAGATACTTTATAGTGTAACTCAATGGGGTTCCTATATGAATATGTAGACAAGTCCAAATGCATATGAAATATTGGGACTAGTATGAGTCAGATAAATAAGGATGTCAACAAGCTATTGATACTTAGTGGCATCAACTAAAGGTGTGGAATAGTCAGCCTCAAGTTTGACTCATAATAAAAAGGGAGTCAGATATGGCTTATAACCATCCATGTGAAACTAAGCCA
>JARHVA010003963.1:0-5000 GCA_037957365.1 Torreya grandis
TTCCCATTGAAAAACTCAATGAAACATAATTTTATGACCCCTAGGCCACCAAAAAGTGACTAGTACTATCTAATTGATTTTTCACAATAAAAAATGAGGTAAACCAATTAACACTTGAAATTTATAGTCTTACAACTAACAAGCAATTAAAAATTGGAAAGTTATCACTCTATTCATATATCAATTCAAGGTAAACACTCAATATTGTAAAGGAAGTATCTCATCCAAGTAGTCATAAAACAACTCTTAAAAAAATAATTTCAATAAATAAAAACAATAATAGTATGAAATCAATAAAATATACATCACTCCATAAAATTCCAAAAACACTCAAAATTTGAAAACGAAAAATACAAGTGTGCACATATGTGTTTGGGACAAGTTCTTGCTATCCCTAATTGCTGAAATTTGCCTCTTCCTCCTCCTCGATGATACTTTCCCTCTATTAAAATTTTTGAGGGTGAGACAGTCCTACAATCACCTCATTCACAAAAAATAATAGTTAGTCCATTACATTGATGAAATCATCTAAAAAAATTAATCATTTTAACTACTGCTAATACCAATGTACAACCTACATCATACTATACATACTAATCTCATCATAAATGATCCAAAATGCTAAAATCAATAATATATCTAAAATAAATAACATTTAAAACTCATCAAATAAGTTTATTTGATTTCAAAATGTAATATAAATGATCACACCAACTAAACAAAAGTAAGATTATTTATTAAGGGTGAGTTGGAATGTATAAAATACTGGTCGCACTTTATGTTGTATTTTGATACTTCTATATTGTGTAAGATAATCTTGTGTTTATCAATTACACTTATTGTTTATACTATTACCATGTAAATATTTATAACCTATAGTACATTCTAGTCAAAAACATGTGAAGGATCAACTATATACTTATTAATTTAAGATACATTAAAAAAATATATATTTATGCTAAATCTAGTTACAATGCAAGTCTATATGATACAATATTTATTACTTATATGACCTCAAAGGGTAACACATATATGGGTGATAGTTTTTCTGATGTACACAATACATCCTTAAAATATGCTCCAAGATCCTCCAAGATCTAATTCACTCTTTTTATTTTCCCATTTGTTTTTATATGGTAAGTTGTACTAAAGTTTAGCTAAGTTCATTATGATACATTAAGAATTTGCCAAAACCTTGAGGTCATATATGGGTCAATATTTGAGATGATATTTTCTATACACCCATGCAATATTATACTTTATTTACAAACCTCCTTAACAATAATTGGTGCATCATCAATAAATTCACTTAGAATTAAGTGTTTTACTTTGATGATTTTATCAACCACCACCAATATAATATCATGACAATTCCTTAACATAGATAATCCTTGGAAAAATTCCATATTTATGACTTTCCATTTCCATTTTGGTAAAAAATGTGGATACAACAAACCATTAAGATGAATGTGTTTAGCCTTGAATCTTTGAAATTCCAAGCATCTTGACACAAAATCCATTACATCATTATTTATTCCTTTCCATAAATACCATGGTTATATATCTACTAAGAGCTTAGTCACACTATGATGTCCATAATATTAATCATTGTGTAACTCCTTTAGCACAATCACCCTCAAATTTTCTTTATCTAAGACACATCCTTCTATTGAATCTTAAAAGTCCATCATTGTCAAATTAGAATATTTTATATCTAAGGTATTGAAGATTATTTGTTGGATCTTTCTTGACATTTTCAAAGAATTAATCTCCTAGAGAGAACTTAAAACTTGGTCTTATAAGGGACTCTTGATAATATCCAATGTTGTAATGTATCATCTATGACTAAGGGCATCTACAAACATGTTATCCTTTCCCTTAATGTATCTAATTTCAAAGTCATAATCTAATAGTAATTATAACCATCATATTTATTGAACATTTAGGTGTAGACATCCAATTCCTATCACTATTATTCTAAAATTATTAGTCTAAATGATATTTTGTGATGATGCACAATCTGGACCAAAATCATTAAAATTCTCTAAATCATTCAAACTTGTCACTTATAGGTGTCAATTTATGACAATGTATCCCTGAATGGGTAAATGCATTTTATGTGATTATTATTTTTTCTTAAATCATTTTGAGTCAAATTGAAAACACACAAAATGATGTTTTGGACCATTGAATTCTTCTAATTTTATATCACACATCATGTGCACATGTTATTTCACATCCATAATACCCTAATTGGGGTATTACCCCATATAAAACTAACACCTTATTTTGATTATACTCCAATAAAATTATTGTTATCACTTGTATTTTCACCCTTTGAGGAGATGTCTTAGCTCTCCTCATCCAAGTTTCACATTTGAAACACCTCTAGACTATGGGTGAGTCTAAGAATGAAGTGAACCTCTAGATAGGGCTAGTTACCTTGATGTACACCTTTAGATAATTACTACACCTAAACTTTGTGATGGAAAAAGGAGAGAAAAAATTGAAAGGAAGCTATCCTAAGTGAGTTGATACACCAAATTTATTGATGACTACCAACCCACTACATGTTACACATGAAACCAAGAGACTAACTAAACATACACTTCTCCAATTTGCATCTTCTCACATCAATATTAAATTATGACGTGGCAATGAATGTTTAGTCTAGGAGGACTAAAAATGAGCCTTATAATGGCACTATTTGAATAGAATAATTCACTAAACCTTAACACATCCTATAAAAAAACACTTCACATGCCCTGCAAGAATAAGTTTTCCAACTACAAATAGGTGAGAGAATGAAACAACAATGCTAAGGAAACAACAAGTTATCAATAAGTAAAATCAATAATCCAAGTTAAAAAATTTTATGAAAAATAATGGAAGAGGTAAAAATTAGTAGTGTTGTTAGTCAAATGGTATGAAAATAAGTAGAGATTTTCCATACTTAGGGGAAGCATAGTTTACAAAGGCTAAAATGTCTATTTCTTATAGAACTTGAGAGAAAGAGGACAAAAGAGAAGTAAAAAAGTCACCAAGAAATTTTTTAAGATGATAAAAGGAGTTAAATATGAATGATAATATATGTGTAACAAACCATGCAAGGTTAGGAAGCAAAAGTGTCACCCCTAGTAATGAAACTCTTGAAAAGTGGTGTAAACTTTCTCATTCTAGCTCAAACATTTTCCTTCATGATTTAGCACTATTTGAGCATCCAAAAACTTACTAGGGATAGGTCTAATTATTTTAATGAGAGGGAAGGATTTTAGACATTCCTTTCCATTTATTTTTTGAAGTCTTAGTCATCTATAATCATTTGGAAATGAGTTATCACCACTAGCACTCTAGGGAAACTACTCTTTTAATCACCCCTCACACTTGGCCTCAAAATTGGATTTATTTTTCCATGAAAATATATTGGATTTATTTAATTACATGTTTAAAGACCCTCCATGGCCTTAGAGGCATCAAGCACACCTTAAAATAACTTCCACTTGAAGTTTTCACACTTCTCACTATCATGTCCAGTATCCCAGTTTTGATTGGCAAAGATGAATCTATTTCTGAGGGAACCTAGGATATTTTCAAAGGAATGAAATTACCACATTGAATTAATAAAATTATATATCTTCCTCCCAAATTTTATTTCATCTCTTGAATGTTCTTATAGCCTACATAATGTATAAAACTAATAAAAATACCCTTTATTACACTCCATGTGTATAGTTTTATACAAATAATATTTATGGTAGGGATATTTAATAAGTCATATAAATCATAAAATCATCATTATAGTCAAAATATTCCATTCTAAAATATCTCCAACATCATTTCCTTCATCATGTTTTAACTAAGGGTTTGTAAGGGTTTTAGGCAGTTTCTACTCTTAATCTTTATTCATAAAGATCTGACATTGGAAATACAAACCAATTTTCAAAATATCACTATTAAAAACCCTTTATAACACCTAAAACCTTATTGGATTCTCATTCATAGCCTCAAGGGAGATGTGAGCACTTCAACATGGCCTATCGAGTTTGTTCTTCCATTTCCTGTAGGCCTAAGTTGTTTTTAAGAAGAAAATGGTATTTACATGGCCTCCAATACATTAAAATATATCATACATATAAAAATTAATCCTACAATTTTTTTTCAAATAGTTATAAAGCTTAACCAAAGATGGAAAGGAAGTTGACTCCTCATTTGGCTTCTAGGCCACTTCAAGGCCTAATAGGATTAGCTTGTATCCTGCTAGTTTTGACCATTTGGATTAATATATCATGTCAATTCTAGTGTCTCATTATTTTTAATACCTAATTAAATATATAAAATTCATCACACAACTTCCAAATTCCCCCTTATTATCTCTTCTTCTCACTCACCAACTAGGCCTAATGGGAGCTTGTTTGGTTAAGCTGTGTGCAAGAGTGTTTTGGTAATTTTGAGAGGTTTGAGCTCAATTTAGTGTTTAATATAACAAATTTACATTAAATAAACCTTAAAATATGTTTCTTGATGTTACCAAATATTTACATGAAGTTCCTTACCCTTTTTGGCTTCATTTAATTGTTTTGCCAAAACCTTGATTTTCCTGACTATCTGACCTTTGAGACAAACTAGTGAGGTATATCCCTCAATTTAAAGTAAAATTTAAGGTTATAAGAGTTTTATTATGTATTAATTAATATTTTTACCAAATTTATAAGTTATATTCATCCATTTAGGCACCTAATCAACTCAATTTATCCAAAAAGCCCTCCAAAAGGATTATTTTCTTGCATTTTCCACATCCACCTAAGAATGACCTCTCCAGGATAACTCCAATATGATTAGGTTTATTAAAAAATTTATCAAACCTAAATTAATTATATATAATATTTAAATTAATCAAAAATTTATCTTATCTCTTAGATTCCTCATTCTTACCCATTGAACAAAGAGTCCCTTAGTGCAACTATACAGACTGCTACCTTTGGGCTAGTAGGAAGAGTAGA